>CAUYQG010214663.1:0-16318 GCA_963574415.1 Tarsius wallacei | reverse complement strand
AGACAGAAAAAACAAAAAAGACAAAAACATACAGACAAGCATACAAACAAACAATCCCCCCTGTTGATGCACTCTCCATCAAAAATACCCATAAAAAAACAGAAAATCTAAAAAAAAAAAATTAAAATAACAGAAACAAAGCAAGTACGAAAATGTAAACAAAAACAGAAAGAAAGAGAGAAGAAGCCGGGCTCGGTGGCTCAGCCTGTAATCCCTCGCATGGGGAGGCTGAGGTGAGTGGATTGCCTGAGCCTGCGGGGTCAAGACCCACCTGGGCAACTTGGCAAGGCCTCATCTCTACAATAAATCAAAAAATCAGCCGGGCGTGGTAGCGCGTGCCTGTAGTTCCAGTTACTCGGAAGGCTGAAGTGGAAGGATTGCCAGAGCCCAGCAGGTCGAGGCTGCAGTGGCCGGGAGTGGCCACTGCACTCCAGTCTGGGCGAGAGTGAGACTCCAACTCAAAAAAAAAAAAAAAAAGAAAGAGAGAAGAAAAAAACTAAAACAAAAAACCAACAAGAAAAAAAAAACGCGCTCTCTGGCCATTTCTGTGAGTCCAGGTTCCTTTCAGGGCTCCGACTTAGGGAGCAGCCCTTGTCTCCAGCCCTTTCCCTCCATTCTCAGTGCAGTCTGATAGGGTTGCTCTCAGTGTGCGTCAGATGCTGCATGGACTACTGTGGGAGGAGGATGGATCAGATCCATACTCACCCTACTCACTGCTGCTGCTATCAAGTCTCCCACTTAGATCTGATGTGTCTGTGCCTGTTTCAGCATGGGGGAAGGGCATCTGTCTCTCTGAGTCTGATGAGAAGATAGCTTCTGGGTCCAAAGATGGAGGCTGCAAGGAGCTGGGTAGGGCAATGCAAGTCTCTGCCCAGTCCTCGAACTGAGAAGATAGTGACCATCAGCATCTTGTCACCAGTATTGGAACTTTGTTCCAGATTTCCCTGACCTGCCATCTCCATGGATCCTCCTGCTTGTGCCCGGTTTGCTACTGTAGGTGATGGCATGGGCCAGGTGCCAGGTGGTGAGGGGCAGCTATTCTCTGCTGCCTCCTCTCAAGAAAGCCCTGAGAACAGCAAATGATACTGCATGCCTGGTCTCCAATCTCAGGGTGGTGGTGGGATGTAGTCATCTCTGGAGGAGAGCCCCAGGTGCATGAACCCGAGTCTCTCCTCAGATGGACTTTCACTTACCCACTGGCACACACCCACTCATGCAGAGAGTCTTTATGGACACTCGCTTTTGTGAAGACTGTCACAGTCCAACCTGTTCTGTCGCCATCTTGCCCAGAAGCCAGATGTTTTTATCAAAAGAAGAGTAAGAGAGGTTGGGCACAGAAAAACAACTAACTTATGAATAAGCCAATCATCAGATGGTCAGATACAAATAGTTACTTTTATCAAATAGTATTATTTTTATTTTTTAACCAATTTATTGAGATATAATGTATATACAATAAACTGTACTCATTTAAAGTGTACAGTTCTACGAATTCTCACAAATATAAACACCCATGCAACCACTGCTATAATCAATACACAAAACATTTCCATGACCCCCAAAGTTTCCCTCACATTCCCTTACAGTTCGTTACTACCTCCACCCCAAATCAGGCAACCAACTGATCTGCCTTCTGTCAACAGAAATTAGTTTATATTTTCTAGAACATCATATAAATAGAAACATAATATATGCATTCTTTTGTGTATGGCTTCTTTTGCTCAGTATCATCTGTTGGAGATTCATCCATATTGCTTCAAGTGTTAATAGTTCATTCTCTTTTATTTCCAAGCAGTATGTGTGTATTGTATGACTATACCAAACTTGCTTATCCATTTCCAGGTTGAGTGATATCTAGGTTGCTTCCTGTGTGTGGCCACAATTAGTAAAGCTGCTATGAGCATTCATATAGAAGTATTAATGTGAACATACATCTTTATTCTCTGGAGAGATACCTAAGGATGAAATAGATGGGAATTCTGCGGGGAGAGGTAGGGGCACACCTCATCAACAAGGATACCTGCAAAATGAACATTTGTATACTTAACCTTGAATTGTACCCCACAGCTTTAAAATTAAAAAAAAAATAGTTGGGAGGTATTGAAGGTGAATGTATAACTTTAAAAGAAACAAACTACCAAATATTTGTACAATTTTATATTCACATCAGCAGTATATAAGAATTCCAGGTTCTCCTGCATTCTCTCCAATATTTAGCATTGTAATTTTCATTTTAGCCTTTCTGCTGGATGTATGGTAATATCTCATTGTCATTTTAATTTGCACATTCCTGATAACTAAAGATTTTGTTGGACATCTTTTCATGTGGTTTTGGCTATTGTTATATATTATTTTGTAAAATGTCTGTTTAGACATTTTTCTTATTTTATATTGAAATTTCCTCTTATCATTTAGTTGTAAGAATTATCTATGCTTTCTGGATGCAAGTCATTTGTCTGACATATGTTTTGTGAATTTTTTTCCTACTCTGTGGCTTACCTTTTCATTTCTAAATGTTAACTTTCAAGGAATAAAGCTTTTTACATTTTCTAAGGCAAATTAATTTTTTTTTATTTTATGGTTTATGTTTCTTTTTCTCCTAGGAAATTTTTGCCTACTCCAAGATCTCTATGTTTTCTTCTAAAATGTGTATACTTTTAACTCTTCCATTTACATTTATGGTTTGTTTTGATTTTTCTGTATGACATTAAGTAAGAATAAATATTCTTTTTTATATATACATATAAGTAGTTGTGTCAACACAATTTGTTGAAAATATATTCCTTTCCACCATTGAATTACTTTGACATCTTTGCTACAAATCAACAGGCCACATGACTGGCTTTATTTCTGGGCTGTATTTGTTCTACTAATCTATATGTCAATCCATTTGCAAAAACATTATCTTGCTTACTATAGCTTTATAAGTCCTGGTATAAATTACCCAACTTTGACTCTTTGGGGTCATTTATATTTTCATATAAATTTTAGAATTAATTTGTGAATTCCTATAAAACATATTGCTGAAAGGTTTATTGGAATTGGGTTGATACTATAGATTAACTTAAGAAAAAGTGACATCTTAGCAATATTGTTTTTCCCATACTGGAATAGAAGGTATTTCATTTAGGTATTCTTTAATTTTTTTCAAACTTGTTTTACAGTTTTCCATGGAAAACTCACATAATCTTATGTTAAATTTATTCTAAGTTATTTCCTGGTTTTTATGCTATTTTGAAAGGAATTAAATTTTTATTTCATTTTTCCAACCATTTGTTACAACTATATAGAAATACAATTGATTTTTATAGGTGAACTTTGAATCATGCTGTCTTGAAAGTCCCCAGCAAAGTTGAGATTCTAGTATCAGGGCTGCTAGCAATTCTGCCCTAAAAGAAAAGGAAGACCTAAATTTAAAACCTCAAACTATAAGAATCCTAGAAGAAAATGTAGGAAACACCCTTACAGAAATTGGAATAGGCAACCAATTCCTGATCAACTCTCCAAAAGAAAATGCCATAAAAAATAACATAGACAAGTGGTGCCTCATCAAACTGAATAGCTTCTGCAAAGCAAAAGAAACCTTTAAGAGAGTGAGAAACAGTCCATGGAATGGGAAGAAATATTTGCCAACTGTAAATGTGACAAAGGCCTAACATCCAGGATCTGCAAGGAACTCAAATGTGCCAAAAGGAAAAAAAGCAAACAACCCAATTAAAAAATAGGCAAAATATATAAATAGACAATTCTCAGAAAAAGACATATGAGCAGCCAACAAATACATGAAAAAATGCTCAGCCTCACTAATCATCAGAGAAATGCAAATTAACACTAGACAGAGATACCACCTAACTCCACTCAGGATGGCCATCATCAATAACTCAAAAAAGAATAGATGCTAGAGAGGATGTGGGGAAAAGGGAACACTTCTACACTGTGGGTGGGAATGTAAACTAGTACAACCCCTGTGGAAAACAGTGTGGTGATTTCTAAAATATCTGAAAATCGACCTTCCATATGACCCAGTAATCCCACTTCTGGGAATATACTCAGAGGAACTCAAATCACTCTATAATAAAGACATCTGCACACACATGTTTATTGCAGCATTATTCACAATAGCAAAAACATGGAACAAACCATGCTGCCCATCGAAACTGGACTGGATAAAGAAAATGTGGTACATTTACAGGATGGAATATTATGCAGTCATAAAGAAAAACCAAATTATGAACTTTGCAGCAACCTGGATGGAATTAGAATCTATAATACTCAGTGATTTATCACAGAAACAAAGATCTGAGTACCACATGTACTCACTCATAAGTGAACCCTGAACATTTATCATAATACTATAAGAAAGGGATTGGCAGTAGTGGGACACTGTCAGGGGAGGAGGGGACACATAACATCAATAAGTGTACCCACACTTTACTTGTATGATAACATATGTACCTAACCCTCATTTGTATCCCGCATTTTTAAAATAAAATAAAATAATGTTTTTAAAAATAAAGAAAATGAATGACAGCGAGACAAGGGTGTTTACAGTCTGACTTTCACGGGATATTTATTTAACTTAGCAAATGGCCTGATGCCTAGCAGTCCAACCTGTGACCAGGAGTTCCTCACATAGAAACGTTGTTTATACTGGCAGATGCACTTGTGGCTTTTGTAGTCTATTAAGTGTGTAATAGTATTATGTCTAAAAAATGTACATACTTTAATTTAAAAATATTCTATTGTTAAAAAATGCTAATGATCATCTGAACCTTTAGCAAGTCATATACATATATATTTTTTTTTTTGGCTGATGTAGAGTGTTGCCTTGATGTTGATAGCTGATTCTGGTCATGGTGGTGGGTGCTAAAGGTTGGGGTGGCTGTGAAAATTTCTTAAAATTAGACAATACTGATTGTCTAGATAATATCGATTGTGGCATCGACAGACTCTTCCTTTCACAAAAGATTTTTCTGTAGCATGCAATGCGTTTTGATAGCATTTTATATATAACAGAACTTCTTTCAAAATTGGAGTCAATCTTCTCAAACCCTGCCATTGTTTTATCAACTAGGTTAATGTAATATTCTAAATCCTTTGTTTTCATTTCAGTAACGTTCACAGCATCTTCACCAGAGGTAGATTCCACCTCAATTAACCACACTGTTTGTTCATCCCTAAGAAGCAATTCCTCATCCATTCAATGTTTATCATAAGATTGCAGCAATTCTGTCATACCTTCAAGCTGCATTTCTAATTCTAGTTCTCTTACTATTTCCACATCTGCAGTTACTTCCTCTACTGAAGTTCTGAACCCCTTAAAGTCATCCATCAGAGTTGGAATCACCTTCAAAAAATTCTGTTAATGTAAATATTTTGGCCTTCTCCAATGAATCATGAGTGTTCTTAATGGCATCTAGGATGGTGACTTATTTACAGAAAGTTTTCAATTTACTTTTCCCTAATCCATCAGAGGAATCACTAACTATGGCACCTAGCTATAACCTTACAGAATGTATTTCTTAAATAATAAGACTTGAAAGTATAAATTACTCCTTGATCCATGAGCTGTAGAAAGGATATTGAGTTAGCAAGCATAAAAACGGCACTAATTTCCTTGTACATCTCCATCAGAGCTTTTAAGTAAACAGGTATATTATCAATGAACAGTAGTATTTTGAAAGGAGTATTCTATTCTGAGCAGTAGGTCTCAATAGTGAACTTAAAATATTTCATAAACCATGCCTTAAACAGATATGCTGTCATCCAGGCTTTATTGTGTTATTTATAGAGCACAGACGGAGCAGATATAACATAATTCTTAAGGGCCCTAAGGTTTTTGGAATGGTAAACAAGCAATTGCTTCAACTGAAAGTCACCGGCTGCATTAGCTCTTATCAAATGAATCAACCTGTCTTTTGAACTTTTGAAACCAAACATTGACTTCTCTCTAGCTATGAAACTTCTAGATGGCATGTTCTTCCAACACAAAGTTGTATTGTCTACGTGAAAATTTGTTGTTTAGTGTAGCCACCTTCATCCATTATCTTAGCCACTTCTTCTGGATAACTTGCTACAGCTTCCTCATCTGCATTTGCTGCATCCACTTGTACTTTTAAGTTATAAAGCTGACTTCTTTCCTTAAACTTTATGAACCAACCTCTGCTAACTACATCTTTTCTTCTGCAGCTTCCTTGTCTCTCTCAGCCTTCATAGAATTGAAGAGAGTTATGACCTTACTCAGGATTAGCCCTTTGGCTTCAGGGGATGTTATGGCTGGTTTGATCTTCTATTCAGACCACTAAAACTTTCTTCATACCAGCAATAAGTCTGTTTCATTTTCTTATCATTCATGTTTTCACTGAAGTAGTACTTGTAATTTCCTTCAAGAACTTTTCCTTTGCATTCACAACTTGGCTAACTGTGGTGTAAGAGACCTACTTTGCAGCCTGCCCAGCTTTTGACATGCCTTCCTCACTAAGCTTAATAATTTCTAGCTTTTGATTCAAAGTGAGAGACATGTAACTCTTCATTTCACTTGTACATATAGAGGTCATTTTAGGGTTTTTAACTGGCCTAATTTTGATATTGTTGTTTCTCAGGGAATAAATAGGGAGGATCAAGGAGAGTGAGAGAGACAGGAAAACCGCTGGTTAGTGGAGTAATCAAAACACACACACTTATTGATTGAGTTTGCTGTCTTAGATGGGCACAGTTCACGGTACCCCAAAACAATTACAATAGCAACATCGACATTTACTGATCATAGTTCACCATAATAGATATAATAATGAAAAAGTTTAAGATATTTTGAGAATTACTAAAATGTGACAGAAACACAAAGTGAGCACATGCTGTTGAACGAAAAATGATGCTGCTAGACTTGCTTTCTTGCCACATTCAATTTGTAAAAAATGCAGTATCTGTGAAGTGCAATAAAATGAGATTGTATTTTTATTTTCATTCATTTCAAAGTATTTTCTAGTTTCCTTTGTAATTTATTCTTTGATCCATTTGTTATTAATACATGTGTAGTTTAAGTTTACATATTTATAAATTTTTCAAATTTTCTTTTGTCATTGATTTCTAATTTCATTTCATTGTGGGCTGAGATCATACTTTATATGATTTCAATCTTCCAAACTTTATTGTCTTGTTTTGTGGTCTATTAAATGATCTGTCCCAGAGAATGTTTCACATGCACTAAAAAAAAGATGTATTCTGCCATTGTTAAGTAGAGTGTTCTACAGTGTATTCTTAGGTCTAGATGATTTGTAATGTTGTTTAAGTCTCTACTTTCTTACTAATCTTTTCTTTAGTTGTTCTATACATTATTGAAAGTGGGGTAATGAAGTCTCCTATGATCATTGCTGAATTGCCTATATGCCTCTTCAAATCCATCAGTTTTTTACTTCTTGTATTTTGGGACATTGTTGCTAGGTACATGTATGCTTATAATTATATTGTCTTCTTGATGGATTGACATTTCAATCATTATTAAAAGTATTTTATTGTCACCAATAACAATTTTGTCTAAAAGTCTATTTTTTCTGATATTAGTATGCTTACTATTTGCTGGTATTTGGTTGCTGTTTTTAAGATATATCTTTTTTCATCCTTTTACTTTCAACCTATATATGTCTAAATATGAAGTGTGTCCCTTGTAGACAGGACCTGGTTGGATTGTATATCTATTTTACCTAACTCTGCATTTTAATTGGAGTGATTAATCCATTTACATTTAGCATAATTGCTGACAATACAGCATTTATATCTGCCATTTTGCTGTCTTTTCTATATGTCCTGTCATTTTGTTCCTTAATTCCTTCATTATTACCTTCTTTAGTGCTAAATAAATAATTTCTTGTATAACATTTTTTTTTGTAGCAATGAGGTCTCACTATGTTGCCCAGGCTGGTCTTGAATTCCTGGGCTCAAGCAATCCTACTGTCTCAACCTCCCAAAGTGCTGGGATTATAAGTGTGAGCCAATATGCCCAGCCTTATTGTATATCATTTTAATTATTTTATTGCTTCTTTTATTATATTTTTGAGTCATTTTCTTTTTGGTTGCCAATTAACATCTTAGCAGACAACAATCTAGCTTAGATTAATATCAACTTAATTTCAATAGTATATAAAACCTTTGCTGCTATATACCTCCTATCCCTCCTCCATCAGTTGTGCTGCTGTATTATAGAAATATTTTTATTTAATTTATTTTATTTAAATATTACATATTTATTTATATATTTTATGTTATGCCCATTAACACAGATAAAGAATTTCTGCACTGTACAGTTCTTTTTACTCAGAAAGGAGAAAATATGTCCAAAAATATGTATATTTATACTCTTTTATATCTCTCTTTTTTTTTTTTTTTTTTGAGTTGGAGTCTCACTCTGTCGCCCAGACTGGAGTACAGTGGCTGCTCCCGGCCACCGCTGCCTCGACCTGCTGGGCTTCGGCGATCCTTCCGCCTCAGCCTTCCAAGTAGCTGGAACTACAGGCGCACGCTACCATGCCCGGCTAGTTTTTGATTTATTGTAGAGATGAGGTCTTGCCAAGTGGCCCAGGCGGGTCTTGAACCCGCGGGATCAGGCGATCCACTCACCTCAGCCTCCCAAGGCACGGGATTACAGGCTGAGCCACCGATCCCGGCTTATATCTCTCTTTATCCGTTATTTTTATTTCTTCATGTGGATTCAAGTTGCCAGTGTTCTATTATTTCAGCTTGAAAACCTCTCATTAGTAATTTTTGTGGAGCAGGTTTGCTAGTGATGACTTCTCTCAGTTTCTGTTTATCTGGGACTGTCTTACCTTTTCCTTCATTTTTGAGAGACAGTGTTGCTGACTATACAATTACTAGTTAACACAGTTGTTTTTTTTTCTAACAGTATTTTGACCATTTCATCCCACTACCTCCTGGCCTTCATGGTTTCTGATGAGAAATCAATTGTTAATCTTATTGAATGTACCTTAATGAGTTGCTGTCTATCTTGCTGTTTTCATGATTCTTTGTCTTTGGCTTCTGACAGTTTAATTATGACATGTCAAGGTGTGGATTACTCCTAAATGGAGTTAGTTGAGCTTCTTGGATGTATAGATTAAAGTTTTTCATCAGCTATGGAAAGGTGGTTTTAGTCATTATTTATTTTAAAATTCCAATTTTTAATCTCTTTCTCCTCTCTTTCTGGGCCTCCTATTATACATGTTGCTATAATTGATGTCTCATAGGGCTCTAAGGTTCTGGTCATTTCTCTTCAATTGTTTTCTTTTTTGTTCCCCAGACTAGATCTTCTCAACTGAAACATCTTTAAGGATGGGTATTATTTATTCCTTACTTGTATGAGAGAATTCACTTATGCAACCATCTAGGTTTGAAATTTCTCTGTAGAAAGATTTCTGCTTGTGAATACAATTTCCTTGGGAGATATACACTTCTTGTATCAATTTTACTCAATTGTGTCTTTTAACATATTTTTTATCCATATTCTCTAAATTTTCAAACTTATTGGCATAAGTTTATTATAATATTCCCATATTATTATTCTATAGCCTGAAAGGTCTTTCAGTCCCTTTTCAATGTTGTTATTGATAATTTGTATCTTCTCTTATATTTTCTTAACCAATCTGACTAGACATATATCAATTTTTTAATCTTTGATTTTATTTATTTTATCTATTATTTATCAATTTTCTATTTCATTAATACACCTATCATCCTTAATATTTGTGCACTTTTACTTATTTGAGGTTTAGTTTTTTTCTTTATAGTCTAGCTTTATTTTTATTTTTTTTTTATTTTTTTTATTTTTTGGAGTTGGAGTCTCACTCTGTCACCCAGACTGGAGTGCAGTGGCCGCTCCCGGCCACCACAGCCTCGACCTGCTGGGCTCCGGCGATCTTTCTGCCTCAGCCTTCCAAGTAGCTGGAACTACAGGCACGCGCTACCGCCCGGCTGTAGTCTAGCTGTATAAAGTAGAATAAAGTCATATTAATATTTAAATTTTCCTTATTTTCTAATGCAAATATTTTACGCTTTGCTCTGACACTGTTTGGGCTGTATTCCATAAATTTTGACATAATGTGTTTTCAATATTATTCAGCACAAACTATTTTCAAATTTCTCATTGATCTGTGAGTTATTTAGAAGTCAGTTTTTTAGTATCCAAATATTTGAGAATTTTCATGTTGTTGATTTCTTTTTGTTTGTTTGTTTGTGTTTTATTTTTCATTTTAAGATGTGGGGCACAATATGGGGTTAGGTATGCAAATATTCATTATGCAGTTACCCTTGTTGATGAGGTGTGCCCCCTCCTTCCCCAGGCAGATTCCTACTACTGCCAATCCCGCTTCCCTACTCCCCTCCTGGCAGTTGATTTCTAATTTAATTTTTTCATGCTGGAAAAAACACTCTGTATGATTTCATTTTTTAAAAGCATTAAGACTAATGTGGCCGGGCTCGGTGGCTCAGCCTGTAATCCCGAGCCTTGGGAGGCCGAGGTGAGTGGATTGCCTGAGCCCGCGGGTTCGAGACCCGCCTGGGCAACTTGGCGAGACCTCATCTCTACAATAAATCAAAAAATCAACCGGGTGTGGTAGCACACGCCTGTAGTTCCAGCTACTTGGAAGGCTGAGGTGGAAGGATCGCCGGAGCCCAGCAGGTCGAGGCTGCAGTGGCCGGGAGCGGCCACTGCACTCCAGTCTGGGTGACGGAGTGAGACTCCAACTCAAAAAAAAAAAAAAAGACTAATGTATGGCAGAGTATATGTTTTAGCTTGGTGAATGTTCCATACGCACTTGAAAAACATGTGTATTGCTCTGTTTTTGAGGATAATGTTCTATGAATCCTAATTAGGTTAAGGTAATTAAAAGTGATGCTTACATCTGCTTTTTATCTATTTCCAGTCTAATTTTTCTATCAATTATTGAAAGAGAGATGTTCACTTTGGGAGGCTGAGGTGAATGGATTGCCTGAGCCAGCGGGTTTGAGACCCGCCTGGGCAACTTGGCGAGACTTCATCTCTACCATAAATCAAAACTAGCCGGGCGTGGTAGCCTGCGCCTTGTAGTTCTACCTACTTGGAAGGCTGAGGCGGAAGGACTGCCAGAGCCCAGCAGGAGAGGCTGCAGTGGCCAAGAGCAGCCACTGCACTCCAGTCTGGGTGACAGAGTGAGACTCCAATTCAAAAAAAAAAAAAGAGAGCGGTGTTAAAATTTCCAAATGCATTTGTTTATTCATCTTTGTAGCCAGTTTTCATTTACTTTATTTTGAAGCTTTAATGTAATTAATTATTTTATCTCATGATCTAGTAACACATTTATAATTATAAAATTTCCATTTTTGGAGCTAGAAATGCAGCTTATCTAAAATTCTACTTGACTGAATAGCTAATTAACCATACCAGTTTTCTTATAGTTGCAATCATTTTCCATACTTTAACTTTCAACCTACTTACATTCTTATATTTAGTGCATGTCTCCTGTAGACAGTGTATAGTTCTTTCTTGTATCCAGTCTTACAATATATCTGTCTTTTAGTAGAACTATTTAGGCCATTTTCATTTAAAGTAATTATTGCTATAGTTGTCTTTAAGTCTGCCATTTTGCTATTTGTTTTCAGTTTGTTTTACTTAGTTTTTGCTCTTCTTTTCATGCTTTCTTTTGTGTTGATAACTTTTTCAACCTGATTTTAATCCTTCTATAGGTTTGTAAGATATATGTCATTGCACTATATATATATACATATTTTGGTTCAGGTAAAATATGGAAACTCCAACAATATAGTTACAATTATCACTTCACATTCTTAGTGTTATACTTGTCATATGTATACTATCTATAAACATTAGTAGTCTAACAATTCATTTTAAAATTTTTGCTTTAGTCATATGCCTTAGCAACACAGTAAGAGAAGAAAAAAGTATATACATAGTTTTGAGTTTCCTTTTAATCATATAAATTAGAGCTATCCTTTTGTGTCATTTCCCTTCAAAGAACTTTCTTTAGCATTTCTTGCAATGTAGGTCTGCTAGTGACAAATTCCTTCAGTTTCTGTCTGTCTAAAAATGTATTTACTTTTCCTTAACTTTTGAAAGATATTTCTGCTGCATATACAATTTTCGTTTAACAGATTTTTTGGTATCTATTTATTTATTGCATCTTATTTGTTTTTCCTTTTAGCATTTTGAATACATTATTCCAATGCTTTGGTTTCCATGGTTTCTGTGGGGAAATCACTCATTAATCATCTTTTTGCCCTTTTATGTATAATGTATCAATTTTCTCTATTACCCAGACTTTTACTTTATCTTTGACTTTAAGTAATTTGAGTTTTGATGTGCCTGGGAGTAGGTTCTTTGTGTTTTTCTTGCTTTCATTGAGATTCTTAGAAATGAAAATTAATATTTTTCACTTAATTTGAGAAGGTTTTGGCAATATTTCTTCTAATATTTTTCTTCTTCTTTCTCTCTTCTTTTCTTGATTTTGTCTCAAAAGTCACTGAGTATCTGTTTATTTTTGTCCATTTTTTCTCTTTTTTAAGTTGTATAATTTCAATTGATCAATCTTCAAGTCCACTACTTTTTGTCATCTTCTACCTGCACTTGAGCTCACATAGTGAATTTTCATTTTGCTATTGTACTTTTATATTCTTGAATTTTCATTTTTAAATAGTTTTCATTTCTATGTTAAGATTCTTTCTCTGTTCACTCATTAACTACATTTCTCTTTTAATTCTTTGAATACATTTATAGTAGCACCTTTGAATCTTTGTCAGCTATACACAACATTTAGACCCATTCTGATGCATTTTATATTGACTAGTTTTTTCCTGAATGTGGATAAGACTTTTCCATTTTTTTGAATATATATAATTTTGTGTTAAAATTGGACATTATAGGTATACATTCTAGTGATTCTGTATTATGAGGATGACTTTTTTATTGTTGCTCTAATAGGCAGTTAACTTGCATGCATTCAAACTGCAAACTCTATCTTCCCTGTGGTGTGTAGCAGCTGATATGTTTGCTCAGTTCTTACAGCTTCTTGATGCTGCTACTTTTACCCTGGCTTCCTGGGAGTTTCACCTGCACCTGAATATCCTAGTGGCCAGGCAAGGATTGGGGCACAGCTTATACTCAAATAATAGGACTCACCCTCTCTAGTTCTTTTGTTTATGGGATTTTTTTCCCCCTAAACTTCACTGCTGTTCTCTGAGACATCAAGCTAGTAAAACTTCAGTTTTCTGTTACTTGAGTAGTTTGGGGAAAACAATCAGACTTTTTTTTTTTTTTTTTTAAAGCAGCAAACTCACAAATCTCATCTAGTACAGCTGTCTTTCAAGGGCACATTTCTCTCTGTCCTCTGCTTGTTTTTCTCAATAGATGCCCTGGTATCTCCCCTACATATGCTTAATTTAACAAGACTTTTTTTCATGCTCACTTATTGGCATAACATGAACAGAATGTCAAGTCCATCTTTGATCTCTTTCTTCCCATAGCCACAGAAACAACCACCTGTTAAATCACTGATTAGATTATCCCAGATAGAATTTCATATGAGTGCTAAGAAGGTAAAGAAATCCCATATTTTGTGGGAAAAAAGTTAATTGAATGCAATAAATTAAGATATAATATGGTAACGCACATTGTTTATGCCAAGACACAATGATAAAATTCAGCATCTTATTAGCCCAATTGAAAAGTGATTAACTTGACTAAACTCTTTGGCAAAGATTGCAAGGAAGTTGTACCAATTCTTCGCCTATGCATAGAGAAGCTTACATATTGCTGCAGTATTAAAACTGGGTTTAAAGATGATATTCTTAGATGTCAAGAGTGGCATTTTATATGTTCCTTTGTTTCTTGTAAATATTTACATTAATTTAGAAAACTAATTGAGAAAAGATTTTGATTTAGGAGAACAAGTCCCTTAATTGCTCCAGATATATCCATCAACATGAAGAACTCTTAGAAAAGACATCAATTTTATTTATTTTTATTTTATTTTATTTTATTTTTTTTGAGTTGGAGTCTCACTCTGTTGCCCAGACTGGAGTGCAGTGGTCGCTCCTGGCCACCGCAGCATCGACCTGCTGGGCTCCAGCGATCCTTCCGCATCAGCTTTCCGAGTAGCCTGAATTACAGGCACGCGCTACCATGCCCGGCTGATTTTTTGATTTATTGTAGAGATGAGGTCTCGCCAAGTTGCCCAGGCGGGTCTCGAACCCGCGGGCTCAGGCAATCCACTCACCTCGGCCTCCCAAAGCGCGGGATTACAGGCTGAGCCACTGAGCCCAACTAAGACATCAATTTTAATGTTCATATTTTTCAAATCAGGCATACACACACACTCCACATCACACAGGCCACCTCTCAATATTCAACAGCCTTGCTTTTTAAAAGTCACTATTTCCAACTGTGTCCTAAGAATATCAATAAATAATAGTTTTGTAGTAAGCAACCTTATATAATCATGCACCATTTCTCTAGGTGGGTAGCAATTTAAACAACAATTCTTTTCTCTTTTTTCTTTTTTTTTTTGAGGTGGGGGTCTCACCATGTCACCCAGGTTGGAATGTAATGGCACAATCATGGCTCACCACAACCTCAGCCTCCTGGGCTCTAGCGATCCTTCAATCTTGGCCTCGAAAGTAGCTGGGACTACAGGTGCATGCCACTGTGCTTGGCTAGTTTTTGTTTGTTTGTTTGTTTTTGTTTTGTTTTTGTAGAGGTGAGGTCTTTTTATGTTGCCTAGGCTGGTCTCAAACTCCTGGGCTCAAGCAATCCTTCTGCCTCAGGATCCCAAAGTGCTGAGATTTACATTTCTTAACATTTCAGAAACATAATGCTGTGTACTTGCTTGCAAATAAAATCTCTCCACTAGTGAAATTTAAGTGTAAATCACAAATAGATCAACGGTGAAAAAGCACATAGTTCAATGGTTTTACTACTAGTAAGAAAGGCAGATGGTGTGCCAAATTCAACTTTGTGTCATGACCTACATTGCCATTTGTGACTAGACTATGAGCAGTCAAGACTATATAAGCTTTACCTGATCTCAGAACTTCTCCAAAAAGAGTTTTCCCCTTTTGTGTTGCTTTCTTTTCTTTTTCATATTTGTATCCACATAGTCAAAGAAGTTTGATAATGAAGCCATGTAAGGAAAACTAAGAAAGGGAAAAGAAACAGATAATATTTTAAAATATGAAAATAACTTATATTCTATTTTGCTTTTTTAAAATAAAACTCATTAAAATACCTTCCCAAATTTTCCCAGAGTTATAACAAAGCCATATCCATATGGAGTAATTTTTTTAAGTAAGCCTAAATAATAAATCAATGATACTTTACAAAGTAAACCTACATATGTACTCAAAACCTATTTATATAAATAAATAGGACATTACAAGAACAGAACTCCCTAATATTCCTTCCCAATTCCCTTTTCCCTACAGGTAACAACTGTCATGAGTACTATCCCACAGGTAAGTTTCACCTGTTTTTGACCTTTATATAAATGAAGTAATAAAATTGTTATCCTTTTTATCTATTGTCTCTTATTCAGCATTTTATTTTTAAGATACAGTCATGCTGGTACATATATAAGTAAAATATTTATCTTGATTTGTCTTAGTCTATGTTCTGCTGCTATAACAATACCACAGACTGGGTCATTTATATTGAACAGAAATGTATTTCTCACAGTTCTGGAAGCTAGGAAATTCAATATCAGGGTGTTAGCATCTTGCAAGGGCCTTTGTGTTGTGTCATCACATGGAGGAAGGTGGAAGACAAGTGAGCATGCAAAACAGAGGAAGAGTGGGGGCTGAAATTCATCCTTTTATCAGAAACCTACTCTCACAATAACTAACAGACTCCCACAATAATGGCATTAATCTATTTATGAGGGTAGAAACCTCATGGCCTAATCACTTCTTAACAGTCTCACTTCTTAATACCATCACCATGGCAATTAAATTTCAACATGAGTTTTGGAGAGGACATTCAAACCATAGTATCTTTGCTGTATAGTATTATATTTTATAAATATGTTAGAATATATTAATTTTTCTCTTGATGAACATTGTGGATGCTTCCAGTTTTGTCTTTTGTAAATAATAGTGCTATGAACACTCTTGTACTTGTGTGCTGGTGAACATATGTACTAATCTGTGGGTATATATCTAAAAGTGGAATTGATGAGTCATAGAGTAAGTTCATGTTTGTGTCTTTAGGAGATATTGCCTTTTGGGGCAATTTTGAATAGTTGTTGATAGATTTTTATTTTTTAATATTTTATTTTAAAGATGTGGA
>CAUYQG010214653.1:0-37764 GCA_963574415.1 Tarsius wallacei | reverse complement strand
AGTATGATTAAGCCAGGCTCGGTGGCTCAGCCTATAATCCCATGCTTTGGGAGTCTGAGGTGAGTAGATTGCCTGAGCCCGCAGGTTCGAGACCTGCCTGGGCAACTTGGTGAGACCTCATCTCTACAATAAATCAAAAATTAGCCGGGCGTGGTAGCGCACGCCTGTAATTCCAGCTACTTGGAAAGGCTGAGGCGGAAGGATCGCCGGAGCCCAGCAGGTCGAGGCTGCAGTGGCCGGGAGCAGCCACTGCACTCCAGTCTGGGTGACAGAGTGAGACTCCAACTCAAAAAAAAAGAGAAAAAGTATGATTAATACACAAGGAAATCCAGGCAGAGGGGCAGCATCAGAGGACAGAGCGGGATTTTCAGAAGCACTTTGAGAACTTAGTAGGACACCAGGCCCAATGACAGGGCTCTGGGCAAGATTGGGCCAGGGGCAGGGGCAGTTACCTAAATGAGATGTGAAGGTCAAGGCCAGATTTTTTTAAATGAAGGCTTGTTTTTGGTTGGGATTATAGAAATCTGCTTAGGAGCAGCATCTACAGATAAGAAGACTATTAAGTGGTGCAACTCTCCCTTTTGTGGGTATTAGAATCTGGTAGGGCCTGATGTCATGGGATCAGAAGGAGAAAAGGTAAGACTTAGGAGATAGCCATAAAGGAGGAATGTGGTTTTGACAAACTGGAGGAATCAGTTAGTCTAGATGAAGGGTACAGCAGTGATTTGGAGGTGGGAAACCATGGTGTACATGCACTGAACAGCAAGACCAGTTGGATTAGATCATAGAGGACATAGAGGGACAAGAAATAAGATGGATAGAAAGGCTTGAGAGTAAAAGGGTGAGGAGCTTGTGTCTAAACTGATAGCTAAAATTGATAGCTAAAATTAAAAGCAAAAAAGAGCTTCAAGTTCTCTCTGTTCCTGCAAAGGCAGGCCCACGCCATTTACTGCCAATGGCACTTCCCTGAAAAGGTGGTGGAAGCCCTGAGCTACTCTGTAGCCTACTGTCCCACCCAGGGCCAGAGCTCCTTCCATCAGGGCCACTGGCACCTTGCTCTTCATAGAACACTGTTACTCCCGGTGTCTTACTGCATCTGCTCAACAGCATGTCGAGTGCATACAACTACTTACTATATTATCCTTCAGAGAGGATGTGGTTTGCCCAAGCCACTCTGTGACATAAGCAGATTTGAATGTAAGTCTTCAGATTCCAGTGTAACGTGACAAAGTCTGATGGTTGAGAACAGTTGGCCCTAAGCTTGCTCTCCACTGACTCGGGTTGGAGTTGCTGCTTTTACATAGCTCAGAGAAGGCTGTAGACAAATGAAGTCTCCTTTTTGTTTCTTTTGTTTTTGTCCTTAGGTGCTTGTGACTAAATTCACTAATTTCACTGGCTGTCAAGGCCGTGTTAAGGAAAATGGGTTTGAACCGCTGTGGTTTTTGAGTACTGGACTGGATGTCAGAAACCTTTGCCATCACGGGAAATTCTGTCACTCCGGATTTACTATCTGTTCCCCACAGCTGAATTCCTCAGCAGTGTGATTTAGCACCCTGGATCCCCATCAGCCAGTTTTGGCATTTATTTGAATGCATTACCCCACTGGTTTCCATAAACTATTTTACAATTGTTTAAAATAAATGACTGTTTATTTCCACAAAACCATCTGTATTTCTTTACAGAGCAACAGATAACTGTATGTAAAATTTGGTAATGTCACAGTGACTCAAGTTAGGAGAAACAGATTGAAAAATTGGATGCTTAGGGACAGTGTTAAAGATTTCCATTCTCTCTAACAAGTGATATCTGGATTTGAAGGAAGAAAAAATATTTCTTTTTTTACAAGGAATAACAGGCCTTCTTTCTCCAAAGAGAAGTACACACTGGCTGAATGGTGACACGATGTAGCCTATTAGCATTGCTCTTGGTAGTGAAGTGTCTGCCCTTTCTAGTACATTCTCTGCCCACAATGACTCCTGTCCAGTGACTCTCAGGCTTCTCCAGGTTTTGAAGTGTCTGGTTGTATGTGCCTTGCTACTTCTTGTTCTGATGTTGAATGGGCTCCACTTAAGCCTGTGTGTTGTAGCTCAGATAACTTTGACAGGAGATGTGTTTAGATAGGTCCCTGTGACTAGAATAGGTGGGCTTGTATGAAAGAGCCAGACTGATGGGGAAGAGGGACTGGCCCCTGACATATTGGTCTTCCATTCTCTAACCAGTATTCAGGTGAGTCAGTTGGACTCACACTAGCTCCATCCATCTCCAGGAAATCCAGTCAAAGTTGGGGTGCTAATGGGGATCTCCAAACAGTGGGGGCATTTGGAATCAGGTGGAGGTAGAGCTCCAAATCTGCTTTGGAAGAAGAGGTGTCCAGGATAGTATTAATAGCTAAGCAAGACAGGTTTGTTTCATCACCAGATATTCACTAAGCACACTTACATGCTGTCATAGGAATGCAGGGGTGCTGAAATGTGCTCTCAGTTTGTATATGCCTAGTACAAGAAAGCATTTGAGTATGGGTTGCTCAAAGAAGTCCACAGGTAGTAGCATCTAAGCAGAGCTTTGGCTCCTTGAGTAGGAGAAACATGGACTAGAGAAATGAAGAGGAGGGAAGATTGTTCCAGACTGAGGAACTGGTATGAACAAAGACATAGAGTTTGCAGGGCATTTCCTAGATACACATGATATTAATCATAGAGCAGGGGTCAAACCCAGACCTTTCCTCTATTCTCTGACTGGGCTCCTGACACACCACTACTTACCTCAAAACCTGAGGGGAGGCATCAGAACCACCCAGCAGGTGACCAGTCTGAGACCCTGTGGGGTCACCCTTTGTTTTTGGCAGTGCAATGTAAATTTTGTATATTAAAACAGTGCTGTAGTAAACATCTTTGGGCATACATCATTGTATATTTGGGCTGATATTTCTTAGGATAGCCTCATAGAAGTGGATTGTTGGGTTGTTCAATTTTAAATGCCACCTTGTTGAAGCCATATATTTAAAAAACAGAGCAGGCATAGTTATTCAGACTGGGATGCCAGCGCAGCAGATGGATCTGTCCCTTGGTCTACAGTCGTGGCCAGTTTTTGTAAACAGCTTTTGGGTGCCAACAGCCTGGCCCCAGATGCTCCAGTTGGTCCTCTTTGCCTTCACTGCCCAACTCCTTTGAGCAACTCTAGAAGCCTCTGTGGTCTACCCCATGGTTGACTCTGGACCTCAGGAATCCTTGAACAAGCTCTACTCCATTTTAGTTCCTGGCTTCCCAACTGCTTGGGTGTCTCTCCAGCAGCCACTGAGCCCCCATGATGTGTGAGGAGCCAGTAACAGTGAAAGGAGGCATCAGAGGCCACAGTCATCCCTTGTCTGCTTTAGCTGGAGTACTTATTATTCAACCACATTTTTAAAAATTGGATTTAAAAATGACAAATGTAATGCCAATATGTCTACTGTCAAAAACCCAAACATGAAAGAAATCTACAAAGTAAAAAGCAAAAGCCACCTTCTTTGCTATTATCCCATTCTGTACCCCAGAGGTAATTATAGTTAGCAGAACAACTATGAGAACAGTTTGGCTCATATCCTTCCATATCGTATGCATATATTCCACAAATACACACATAAATGCACCTGTGTAGTTGCAGTTTCACTTTATTAACATGTAGCATACTGTATACATTCAAAATTTAATTATGTATCATAGAAATCGTCTCATGTCTTATTAGCTTAGCTTATTTTATAACAACTATGTAACATCCCAGTGTACAGATATACTGTAATTTATTTAATGATTTCCTACTGTTTAACATTTAGGTTATATGACATTTTGTATATTAAAGCAATGCTGTAGTGTGAACATCCTTGAACATGTATCATTGCATACTTAGACTAATATTTCTTAGGATGAGCTCATGGAAATGGGTTGTTGGGTTGTTCAATTTTAAATGCCACCTTGTTGAAGTCATTTTATGTAATAAAGATTATTGAGCACCAAGAAAGCCTTTCACTGTGCTGGAGTCCTAGGAATACAGAGTTGAGTTTTTTAAACAGCCTCCCCACCCCTAACTTCAAAGAGAACCCTGATAGTGGGGTAAGGGGAATGACAAATAGACAAAAATACTTCTAATTCAGCATGCTTAGTACACTGAGAGATGCAAGGTCCCAAGGAAGGTGGAATGAAAGAGCTCTTAATTCTGACAGGGATCAGGCGGGGCTACAGAGGAGGGGATATGCCAAAAGGATGCCTCCCCACTCCTCCCAGGAGCCATCTGTAAGACTGGGTATTCAAGAAGAAATTTGTTCTTAAGAATTATGATGCTCCTACATTTTCTCCTACACAAAGAAGGAAATCTCGGCTGTACGCCCTTTCCTTTCCTCCTCTTGGCACTTTCTGATTGATGATTGGAAATGATGGCAATACATAAACTATTTTTCTTTTTATTTTATGACCTGGTAATAGCAGTAACATATTTCCAGTAAATGTTTTCTATCGCAATAAAAAAGTTATAACAAGACTAGAAATGGGTATAGTTAAACCCTAAAGAAATCACACTTTCAGAACTGTGGATTGAGGCAGTAACTCTGTAAATCACTTAACTTAGAAAAGGATATCCCTCCCCCCAACCCTGGAAAAATACAAGCTAGCTGCTAGTGTTCACATGACAGTGCTGTGCAAGCTGGTGGACTCTCAGTTTCTACCCCCTCAAGATCAACTACTCACTCTCTCTTCCCTGCTACGTAGTCTCCCTCCATCTTTACTTCTTTCTGAACTGATAAATCATCTCAACCTTACAATTCTTTTTTTAACCCAAAGATCAAAGCCTATAATGTTCTTTATAGGATAGAGCATAGTAGAGTGGTTAAGAGTACAGGCTTTGGAATCAGACACACCTAAATTCTTGTCCTAGCCTTACCAAGGGCACATGACTTAAACACTCCATGGTTTATTTTTCTTCTCTGTAAAGTGGGATTGCAATGGGGCTTACCTCATAGTTTTATGACGTTCCAGAAAGCGAATATGTGGAAAGGACTTTGTTAAGGGCCAGGAAGGACCTCAGTGTTAGTCGCTGTTGTTGTTGCTATAGTCTGGAAAACAAAGCAGTATTTGACTTGTTTTCCAAGAGGGCAAGTTGATGATTTTGTCAAATTTGTGTAGTAACATAATAACTGATATTTATTGAATGCTAGCATGTGCTAGACATTGTATTACACATAAGCTGTGGAATTATCCCATGAAGGTTTAGATCCACTAACTTACCCGATGTCACATAGCTTGTAAAAGAGCCAGGGTTTTAATCCAAGTCTTTCTAACTCTGAAATCCACACTCTGACCACATGTCCACCTTTACAAGCAGCAGTAGCAATTGTAAAACTTTGAGTAATTCCGTCTCACACCAGACATGTCCTCCTTTGACTGATAAAGATTTGGAACTGGTAGTATTTAGAGCCTCCAAGACCAGGCAAAAAAGAAGCATTTTATTTCCCTAATCATAGGCAGAATAGCCTGTTCCTCAGCTCATCTTATTTAGGCTCTGTTGGTCTTAAGAGGATAAATGGCTGCTGCTTCTGTATGTCTGATGTCCTTAACGTGCTCTAAAAATTAGGCCTTTCCCAAAGCCTTTGTCTTTAATTTCTGGTTCTAGCTGACACCTTCATTAATGGTCTAGTGCAAGCTTTCTGTCGACTTGAAGACTGCTGTGTGAAAGTGGTTTTGCTGTCCTATCAATAATGGTCATAATTTCCCCAATACTCTCATCAGCAGTGAATTGAGTCTTGCAGCAAAGAAATGGAAACCCCAGTGCAGTGGTTTGAAAGTGATTTGTCTTGTAGACGGCGTCTTCTTTCAGTAAAATCAGGTCAGTGCAGTACTGCTGGGTCAGATGTAAGTCTGAGACAAATTAGTGGGAGGAAATTGATCATTTGGACCTTAGGTTATTTTTGGTTGCTTTTTGATATCTTTTTTCCTTATTTATATTTGTTTTAATAAACTTTAATCATCATCATCAGGCAAATGAAATGTCTTCTCAGTTTCAGTCAAACCTCAGTTAGAGGAAGGAACACTATCTACCCAGCTCAAGAAGTGGCCTTCTCTTCACAGTTCTGAGGTTTGCTTCCATCATAGCAGGGGTGTTGTTTAAACTCTTAAACCCACTCCTCATCATCCTCCAGCTGGCCCCCTTGCTGAGATCTGTTTATTGCACAGACTGGCCCCTTGACCAGTGTGTTCTTCATTGCTATTGAAAGTTAATGGGGGCAAAATTGCATTCCCAAACATTTGAACCTGAAGTGGCCAGGGCCTAACTTAGTTGATCTCTGGTGATCGGTTCAATTTAGTTACGATTTTTTGCCATTAGGCTGGGACTGAATGATGGTGATTTGGTTGAGGCCAAATGTCTGAAGAAAATTGGCTCTCTGATAAGAGTGCTGTTATCAGAGGGGGCTACCTTCTCATTTACATTTAGATGAGTATTGATTATTTATTTACTCAGAGAAGTGAGATTCGTTTCCAATCTTATCTTTCTCGTCTCTGCTTGTCAGCAGAAAGAGAGATAGAGCTCCTGACATCAAGCCAAGATAACAGCACTTTGTAGCAAAGATAAAAGTTGGAATGGGCCTTTTTCTAGTCTTGACTGAAAGGATAAGTTTTAAAAATTAGAACTGATGGGTCATGCTTTCAAAACCTTTCCTGAAGGTTTTGCAGTTTAACTAGGCAAGAGAATTGGTTTATTGGAACAGCCCTGGTCTTTCTTCTTTTGTAATAGGAATTGTATTTAATTTGATTATATTCGGCTGTTTCAGCTGAGAGCAAATTGTGTATTGGCTCAGAAGAGGCTAAAGTGTGACCTTATTGTCATGTCAGCGTGTTCCTTTTTTATTATTTAAATTCCAAATTATCCAATCTGAGCCTCGGAGGGGGTATAAGCTACCGACAGCGGTTATCACTTGAATATAGTTCAGTGCTTATATTAAGATCAAGTAGAAAATGATTCTAGTTGCCCCTAGAGGAAGAGTTATAAGCGATGGAGCTAACACTAAATGCAGACATTTTAGAATAGCTGATGTTGGGCCTGAGCTCTGATATAGACAGCATCAGCCTGTCAGTGATGGCTTTGGCTCAATGAGGAATGCAATATCAGCCAGCCCTGGCCATAGAGCAGACAGGGCTTGGCACAGTCCACCTTGAAGGGGTCTCCCTGCCACCAGTCTCTAACCCATTGTCAGCAGTGCCACCAGAATAACCTTCCCAAAATATAAAGCTGATCGTGTTATTTCCCTGCTCTGTTGGCTCATAAGAGAAACTAAATCTTGACCAACAATCTGGGCCAAGCTTCCCAGCCTCAGTTCCCCTCAAACCCCCATGCAGCTTAGGCCTCTTTTGTGCTGAATTTCCTATGGGCCACAGGCCCCTTTGGTATCTCCTTGCCTTTGCATGTGCTGCTCCCTCTGTAGGAACACGCCACTTCCCTCTTCACCTGGCTCTGAGTCCTACTTCTAGACATCCTGGTTCAGTTGTTCGCACCTCAGAAAAAGGAGAATGAAGTTAACTGTCCCCTCTTCTGTGCTCCTACAGTGCTGTGTTCCTTCCTTGTAAGAGCACTGTAATTTGTCTGCTCAAGTGTGTCTTGCTGCCTCCCCTGCCTCCTTGAGGGCAAAGATTAGTGATGATTCGTCTCTGTGCCTAGCGCATTGTTGATGCTCAAAAAGTATTTGTTTTTTGGATGTATGGATGGTATTGTAGCTTCACATGTCCTTTGTGCTTTCATGGTTTGTTCTGTGGGCTCTGACATTTATCATTTTTGGACTATATTTGTAGAACCTGAGAGACCAAGGAAATGAAGGAATGCTGGCTCCCACACAGGTCTCTAATCATAAATGCTGACTGTAGCTTAAAAGCAAGCTTGTTTAAGTAGATGAGATGTACCCCCCTTCCTTGAACCTACATGAGGGAGAGTATGGACATGGGCTTTGAGGCCAGGATTCCCTGCCCTGGTGTACCTTCTCTTGGTGGGTCTGTTAGGCTGTTGTGACTCGGGTTAGGACCTAAACCTTATCACGGTGGTTTCTGTTTTCACCTCAGTTAGCAATAATAGCAACTGTCATTGATTGACTGAGCACTCTGCTGAGGGCAGTCCTGGATTGTCTCATTTAATCCTCACAGCAACCTTCTGAGGGAAGTTCTGTTACCCCATTTTACAGATAAGAAAATGCATAGATGAGATTAAATGACTTCCCCAGAATGCACAACTGGCAGTGACTCCCTTTCAGGGTACAGACACCAAGGGTGTTACCTCAAACCCCACCTTCCCTCTTACTTGCTTACACTCAGCTTTTTCTGGCAAGCTCTTTCAGATTAAAGCAACTCTTTAAGCTGACAAATGGAAAGTAGTTGACATGGAGACATAACCATGAGCCTTTGACTTGATCATTTTTCCTCACACTGGGGGGGCTTCTCAAACTTGTTCCAGTGCTCAGCAATAATAGTGAGAGGTTACTTAATTTATATGCCGCCTCGATCCAGAAAGCATGTGTCATACATGTATTATTATAATAGGATTTTAAAAAATACATAAACCAATCAAGAAACTAAGTGAAAGGAAAAGGA
The DNA here is from genome assembly GCA_963574415.1 of Tarsius wallacei. Taxonomy (NCBI): domain Eukaryota; kingdom Metazoa; phylum Chordata; class Mammalia; order Primates; family Tarsiidae; genus Tarsius; species Tarsius wallacei. The sequence continues at coordinate 29,164 of CAUYQG010214653.1, read as the reverse complement.
AAATAAAGGTTAAATGATGAGATGAGTCTCAAGAAGAAGCTGACCCATGTCCAGGTCATCATGGTTGGGCACAAATCTAGTGTTAAGCTTCCTGATGGCCAGAAGAGAAAGGGACATGGTATCAGTTAGCTACAAGATTTATGTTAAACTTTCTAAAGATACAAAAGCAAGCCAGTTGCTCTAGGGAAGTACAGTTTTTCCAGTGCTACAGTCTGAAGGAAGTTTCTCCCATGAGTCTTTAGAAGGAAGAGGCAGGGTGATAAAGGCCACAGTATGGTTTCCCTCTCTTATGACTTTGGCAGGCATTTGCTTTCCATTAGGTTTTAACTCTCAGCTAGCTCTCAGCTGTTAAGGAATTGCTAAAACCTTTTATGTTTCATTCAGGGGTTCAGAGGATCAAGGAAGCTGCACTGAGCCTGTATCCACTACCCAGAAGATTCTGCAGGTTTTCTTTGAAACTTGTGTGCTAAGATGTTTGCCTCAGGTTTACAAAATCCCATAAAAATCCTGCCTGGGTATTATAACTTGGAATCCTCCCAAAGTGCCCAGAGCGGTATTTTGTTCCTAGGCCATTCAGTGACATGGTATTACTGCAATAAATACATCATTGAAATGCCCAAGCAGACTTTCTCGACACTGCAGAGTAGCTGCTTCCCAGAATCTTCCTTTTGTGTTCCCCTCTGCTGTGAAGTAGAGGGTATGTGGTTTTGTACACAGCTGTGACATTTTAAAACCTCTCTCCAAAGGGTGGATGTTGCCTTGAAAACTATGTCCTGTTCAGTGTGAAACAGCTTTTATATTTTATATAATCGTTTCTTTGGCAAAAAGTATATTCACAGAAATTGACCTCATAGCTTTCTTTTTGAAATGACTTTTGGCTGCTGTTTTTTTTCCCCTCCATGTCAGCTGCCTGAAAATTAAACAAGCATTTGTTGGAGACTATAGTTTGAGATATAGTAGGTCTGGGTTATCATAATCTTGATTATCATCAACAGACATGTATTTAGCACTTGGTATGAGTTAGGCACTGTGGTTTCTGATGTCATATAGAATGTGCAGACCCAGGCAGCCCTTGGTATGAATCCCACTACTACTGTTTCCTGAAGGATATTGAGCAAGTTATTTAGCCTCTCTGTAAGTCACAGTTTCTTCCTCTTGACATCCTAGGATGACTGAAGAATAAATAAGCCTAGCATAGTACTTGGCACATAGTAGGCCCTGTGATGGTGGTAGTTAGATTGTCAGTAGTGCTATGATCTCTCAGTATTGTTATAGTCTGATGATGATAGCTGACACTTAAATAACACTATTGATGTGTCAGACACTGTTCTGCCTTACAACTGTTAGCTCACTAAATCCTCAGTCAGTCCTATGAAGTAGGTTCTATTATTATTCCCTGTTTTATAGACAAAGAAACTGAGAGAGGTTAAGTTGGCCCAAAGTCATACACCTAAATTGCTCGACGAGGATTTAGACTGAGGTAATTGGGCCCCAAGTTTATGCCCTTAATCACCAGACTGTATTGCCTCTCGCATATATACTTTGCCACTCATTACATAGTATGGCCTAAAAGTATCAGTCTGACCTTTTTTGGAGTGTGGGGGGCATTGTGACATACCTAGTCTTTCTTTGTGAGAAAGTATTTGGACAAGAATTAAGGAGAGAAACACAGATTTATAAGAGACAGTTTTCCATTTGGGTTCGATCTCAAGTTTCATCTACAGCTTAACTACCTTACCTTCCCCAAAGTCAAGACCCATCAGTCCTTTTCTGAGTTCAGAATTGAGTTTCCAAATTGCTCTTTAGCTTTTATGGAAGAGTGGAGAGTAGCCAGAGCAGAAGACACTCAGAATATCAGTTACTGACAAAACTGGACATAAGTAGGAATATTCTTAAGGAAAGGCGAGAGGGTCTTCCTGGATAGATAGAAAGATAAGGTGATCATGTCTTCATAAGGGGACTCTGTGCTACGTGAACCCCGGAATACAACCATAAGCATGGGATATTTGATATGTATGGATTTCATTAAAATAAATTATTTCAGGTCACTTTCATTTTGAATTTATAGAAACTGTAAGTTAAATGATTCAGAACCCAGAATAATCCATACATCTACAAAAATCTATTTTTATGGTATAAACGATGTCTTCTTTATAATTGGCCAGGAATTTATAGTTTGCAGGAGGAAGAAAGGTTCAAAGCACACAGCATCAGAACCAGAAGACCTTGGGATTTAATTTTCCTCTTCCTATTTCCTACCTTTAAGCAAGTAAGTTTATCAGGGTCCCAATCTGTAAAATGGGAATAATAACATCTGTCTCTCATGGTTGCTATGAGGATTCATTGAGGTAACATATACGACATGCTTGGTGGCACTTAGCATGTAGTAAATGAAAGTCATCATTATACTAGGCTTCAGGGAGAAAATCCCAAAGCTACTTCCAGGAAACTGATTTTAATAGAAATACCTGCAAGACCCAAAAAACAAGAAAGTAAATGTCAGATGATGATGTTTATAGCTTGAGAGTGGAGCAGAAATTTGTGTTCAGGAGTAAAAGACCCTTCCTAGTATTCCCTGGCTCCCCCGGTTTTCCTGATCCACATTTCCCAGGCAGTTGCAGAGACTGGAAAGAAAAAAATGTGCAAAGGAGACAAAGCCTGAAATTCCTCCTGATGCAGCGAGGCCTTACCTCCCAGTGGTCAGGGAAGGGAGGCTCATAGACTCATAGACCAGTCCAGCTGTCAAGTAGGCTGGCAGCTTGGAAAGCTCAGCACCCTGCTGCTCTCAGAGTACATGTATAAGGGGCAGCCTTCCTTAAGATGAAAGGATTGATTGCCGGGCACAGTGGCTCATGTCTGTAACCCCAGCACTTTGGGAGGCAGAGGCCAGAGGATTGCCTGAGTCCATGGGTTCCAGACTAGCCTGGGCAACATGGCGAGATCTCGTCTCTACAATAAATAAAAAAAAATTGGCCAGGTGTGATGGTGTGCACCTGTGGTTCCAGCTACTTGGAAGGCTGAGGCAGAAGGATCACCAGAGCCCAGCAGGTCGAGACTGCAGTGGCCGTGAGCATGCCACCATATTCCAGCCCGAGCGACAGAGTGAGACTCCGATTAAAAAAAAAACAACAAAAAAACAGGTGAAAGGATCTGTCTACATAAGCACAACATATCTGGTTTTGATTAAATTATTGCTTGTGAATGATCCATTGGAGATGCTACAATGTGTGATAATTATAGTATCCTCAGAAAAATGGCACAGTGAGAAATTGGAGAACTTTCAAGTATATATGATATGTTTTAAATTACAAAAGTAGCCTTTATTATAGAATATTTGAAAAATACAGAAAAACACAAAGGGAAAATAAAAACACCTATAACCCCACTATCCAGTATAACTACTGTTTGCATTTTAGAAATAACCTTCTACACTTTTTTTCCCACATGCCTCTTCATGTATATATACATATATATATACAAAAGATATATCTTATATATGTATATAAAAGATATATATATCTTATATTTACCTCTTTTTATTGATACATAATATTTGTACATATTTACGGGGTACATGTGCTATTTTGTTACATGCATAGAATGTGTAATGATCAAGTCTGGGCATTTGGAGGATCTATCACCTCAGGTATTTACCAGTTCTATGAGTTGGGAACATTTCAAGTTAACTTGCTGTTAACTATAGTCATCCTACTCTGCTATTAAATTTTTTACAATTACAATTATCCTGTATATATTGTGCTATAATTTACTGTTTTCATAGAATAACATATTATAACCATGTTTTATAGTATTATTTCTGTAGCATCACTTTGAATATCTTTGTAGTATTTCACAATGTTTTATTTAATCAGCCCTTCTGTTGTTAGACCTAGATTATTCCCAAATTTTGGCTATCATAAGAAAAAAGAATTATCATGGCTAGACTTTGTACCCAGACTTTACAGCAAATTTATAAACATGGATGTCAGTGCCTTATACACACTGTGTTGCTGGGAGGCATTGGGATGGGAGCAGTAAGAGATTGTTTAATAAATAGGTCATTGTCTCAGAAAGCGCCTCTCTAGGTTCAGGGGAACTCTCTTCCCTCTAATAGACTAAAGGAGCCCATGGCTAGTTTTCTTAAAGTTCAACTGAGCATGATTTTTCTGAGATTCCTCCCACCAGTGAATGTGCCAGCATCTACTGATCAGCAACAAATGTGCCCATTAATTGACAAATGTTGACACTGACTATAGGAGTTACTGCATTTCCATACTTTTATGTATCTAATACTTTTGAAATCAGACTTTTACTCTGTATAATGTTGAAATACAATACCTTCTTGATGTAAATGCAGTGTATTAGAGTTTTAAAAATTGTGTAGACTTCTAACTATGTATTTGCTTAAATAATTATGTGTTTTAGCATTTGTTTGCTTAGTAGTGGTTTTAAAAACTTTGAATCATGTAAAAAGTACTGAATATATGTAAGAACTCAGAATTGTCAGAAGTGCTAATGAAATATCTTTTAGAGAGTACAAGCCCAGTGGCTCACACCTATAATCCCAGCACTTTGTGAGGCTGAGGAAGGAGAGTTACTTCAGCCTAGGAGTTCAAGACCAGCCTAGGCAACATAGTGTAACCTTGTCTAAGAAGGAAGGAAGGAAAGGAGGGAGGGAGGGAAGAAGGGAGGAAGGGAGGAAGGAAGCCAGCCGCGTGAGCCCAGGCAACATAGTGTGACCTTGTATAATTAATTAATTAATTAATTAATTAATTAAATAGCCAGGCATGAGCCTAGGCAACATAGAGTGACCTTGTCCAAATAAACAAACAAACAAATAAAATAGCTAGGTGTGGTGACCCACATCTGTAGTCTGAGCTACTTGGGAAGCTGAGGTGGAAAGATTGCCTGAGCCCAGGAGGTTGAGGCTGCTATGAGCCGTGATCATGCCACTGCATTCCAGCCTGGGAGACAGAGTGAGACTTCCACTCAAAAAGAAAAGGAAATGTTCATTAGTGAAAAGATCAAATATACTGTGAAACTGAAATGAATCTCAACAGTGCTGCGGATGAGCAAAGAACATGGGGGTGAGAAAGACTGGATATAAGTGAAGTGCCTCAGACTGTGAAGAGGAAATCCTGGATGTGAATAATCAACAAGTTGACAACAGCTGAAGAACATATCTAAAAATACGTGTTCTACCTGGGAGCCTGCATGGCTCTGATGCGTTCCTCAGATCTCTCACACCTCTTCTTCTATCTGACCAAACATACCTTTCAGAGTCAAAATAATAAGAGTTTCTTATGCCTCTAATCTTTTCAATAGCCATTAACAAAATCACAGGAGCAGTCTTTTGAATCTGATCATTGGACCCATGAGGTGTTATCTGAGAAGAACAAGATTGTCATTTGTGTTGACAAAGAAATACATGAATAAATGTATAAAATGTCCCAGTGTTTTATTAAGGTCTGCCAGGACCCTTCTTCTGATGCAGGATAGCTAGTATTCCTGGTTTCCAGTATTATTTAACCTGTGTTTCTTGTGTTTTCATAAATGTTTCAACAAAAATATGAAGTAGGAGCCACTGTTTTCCCATTGCCAAAACCCAGAAACCTGAAGTGTTTTTTTTAACCTTGCCTGGTTTTTAAAAACTTTTTGAATTTTTGGACTTCCATCATATTAGAGTTCTAAGCATACCTATTCCTGATTGTAATTTCTTATTTATTATATGTTGATTAATAAGTACCTTTGTAGGAGTGTCTCCTGTGAGGCAGGTCCATTTCTAATAAATGCTTTTCCTGTGTCACCTCTGATCGTCACAATAATCCTTCAAGGTATGAATATTCCTGCATTACATATTAGGAAATGGAGGTTCAGAGCGGGTAGGTTACCTGTTCATGTCGGGGAAGCATTGTAGCCATGTTTAACTTCAGGTCACTGTGACTCAGAGGCCATTTACCTCCCACCTGTTTGGGGGAGAACTGAGTGGAAACAGATCTGATAATAGAATAGACAAGTGTGTGAAACAAACCTAAATCCTTCCATCAGCAATAGCTAAACTCTCAAGTCGGACCTCAGCATTTTCCTAAGGCTTTGTCAGCTGGCAGAAACATTCTGTGGTGTTTTGTAAATATTAAATTCATTGTTTCAGATTTCCTCCCCTCCTCCTGCCCTTTGATCTTCCAGGCCCTCAGTACCGCCTGGAGAAGCAGAGCGAGCCCAATGTCGCCGTTGACCTGGAGAGCACTTTGGAGAGCCAGAGCGCGTGGGAGTTCTGCCTGGTCCGCGAGAACAGTATGTTGGCCACCTCGCTCCGTGCCCGCTTTGCCCGTTACAAGTTTGCTTACAAGTCGTGTATTTGGGAATATTCTCTAGTCTGGCGTCTCCAGGCAGATTTGAAGTGACTGTTTCCCAAAGCAGACTGCAGCTTTGTGCCAAAAGTGTGTCCCAAAGTGGAATGATTGATTTTGTGCTTTTTGGTAGAGAGTCTGCATCCTGTTTAACACTCTGTGATTAATACTTTTCTGTTAAAACTATATCTTCCTACGTTAGGAGCATCCCTGGAAACAGCTTAGAAATATGAGGCCTTTTCTGAGGTAAAGGCTGTTTGTTTTATATGTAAAGCAACTGGCCCTGTCAGTGTCACTATTTGGATTTCAGGTTTTAGAAAATTCTAACTATTTGCATATTCTGGAAGGAGGCCATGGAGTGATTCCTTGTGTTGTGTTGAGAACTTCTTTAAAATTTGTTTACTTTGTTCATTCTCTCTTCAGAATATCCACGCTGTGAGTTTTTGCTATCTTCTTCTCTGTATGCCCAGTGACTCAGGGGCAAGTGATGTGTGAAAACCGCCTTTAGAGCAGCAGACTGTCTGAGATTATCCCTGCTTCAGGGCTTTTATACAGGCTGTTTATTCCACCTGGAACACTTTCCCCTTTTCTGGTTAACTCATCTCATTCATCTCAGTTTAAATGTCATATCTTCAGAGAGGCCATCATGATCTTCCTGTCCCCCACCACTTCAATCTGGTGATCCAGCCTTCGTTTGGGACCACTATTATATTCTGCCATAGACCATCCTACTTTTTCTACATAGCATATATTTCTATTTATAATTACATATTTTTCTCAATGACAGTTTGAGGTCTATCTCTCCCAACAGATTGTCAGTCTGTGAGGATGTTCCTGACCCATACTTGGTTCCCCTTCATTAATTCAGCAATGTGATGTAGACCATGTGCTGTAGGAGCTCAGTAAAAATAGATTGAATGAGTGAATGAATGGTAGATCTTTAGTCATGCCACTGACTATAAACCAGGCTGCTGCTCTTTGGCCAGGGCCCCAGACAACCTTTTCTGGAGGAATATGCATGAAAAAATATGCACAGGAAGGTGAAATGTGCTCTTGGCATTTGGCACCAGTCTCAAAGGTAGAAGGTTGGTGTCCCCACAGTCTGTAACCAGTACCTTATTGTCACTTACGTAAATACACATAGAAATAAAAATCACTGACTCCCAAATGGTTTAAAAAATTCAAATAGTAAACATTTGCAAAAATATTCATCAACAATGTAAGATACAGACATTTTAAAGCAACAATGTATTACTTTCCACCTATCAAAGAAGCCAGATATTTCAAAAAGAGCCCTTTTTGCTGGAGAGAATACAGGGAAATAGGCATACTCAAACACTGGTGACTGTAGTATAAATAAACTTAGTATAATATAGCTGGAATTATCAAGATATCTAAAAAATGTTTTCGCCATTATTACTGCTTTTAGAAATCTGTCTTAAGGCGAAAAGAGCTAAAAGACAACAAAGATTTACATATAATGATAGTTTTCACAATATGATTTCTAATATCTAACATTGGATAAGTAGACGGATAACTTATGATGTATCCCTATATTGCAAAATTATGCAGGGTTTCACCTTCTAGTAAAGCCAGGCTAAGTAATTTGAATAATTTCTCCCACTGAAAGTAAATTAAAAAGCTGATTAGGATGAGGATTTGTTCATTTCAGAGTCACCAAAGAACACAAACTAAAAAAGAATCAATAGCCTATATCTGGGAGAAGATTGAACGAAAAGAGATGACATCAACACCTAGAACCACTTTTGCCCTGACATTGTTTGCCTGATTGGCAGAGGCAGCTGAAAGGTTGAGCTGGGCTGTTGACAGCTTTTAGAGGAAAGAGAACAAAAGAAGTCCAGGGTTTGCCAGGAGTAGAAATCCCCAAAATAGAAGGCATGTTAGTAAGATAGTAGATTTAAACCCAAATATATCAGTAAATGAACTAAAGTTTTAGTTTGTTTTTTAAAGTTGGTTAAGATAGATTTTCTTTCAACTATCTAAAACAAAGATACTCAAAGTATGAACCAAAAGGATAGAAAAAGATACTCTATGCAAATGGCAACTGAAATCAGTGTAGTCATATTAACATGAGGCAAAATATTTCTTTTTAAGAGACAGGGTCTAAAATGTATTTTTAGATACCAAAAACATTACTTAATAATGATGAAAATACTTGGAAGATTTAGCAATTCTAAATCTATATGCCTCAAAATATATAATGCAAAACTGAAGAATTTCTCAGAAAAATATATAAATCTCTGATCATGGAGGGAGATTTTAACTTTCAGTAATTGAAAGAACAAATACTTTATTTATTTGTTTGTTTGTTTGTTTGTTTTGAGTCAGGGTTTTATCCTGTTGCCCAACCTGGAGTGCAGTGGCACAATCACAACTTACTGCAGCCTCTACCTCCTGGGCTCAAGTGATCCTCCTACCTCAGCCTCCTGAGTAGCTAGGACTATAGTGTGCTACCACACCTGGCTAATTTTATTTTATTTTTTTAGAGAAAAGGCCTTACTATGTTGCCTAGCCTGGTCTTGAACTCTTGAGCTCAAGCAATCCTCCCAGCTCGGCCTCCCAAAGTGCTGGGATTACAGGCATGAGCCACCATGCCCAGCCCTTTTAAAATATCTATAATTATATAGAAATTTGAAACACACAGTTAAACTTAACCTCATGGACATGTACAGAAAATATTTTCGCCTACAACTGCAGAGTACACATCTCTTTCAATCACACTTGTACACTTACCAGTATTAACCATATACTAGGCAATAAAGTAAGTCTTAAATATCAAAGGATTGAAATCATGTGTGATATGTTCTCTGATCACACTGAAATTAGGCTAGAAATCAAGAAAAAGACAACTAGAAAATCTGCATATGTTTGGAAATTGAGAAATTTCTGAACCTATGGAAACTCAAAAATATTTTGACTGAAAGGTAATGAAAATTCTACATATTAAAACTTGGTGATATAGCTAAATTAATGAAATTAATGAAGTAGAAATTCAGAAACATTAAAACAATGGTTCTTTGAAAAGACTAATAAAATTGATAAACCTCTGATGAAGTGGTTTAAAAACAAGGAACCAAATTACAGAGAAACACAAATAGTAACAGGAGTAAAAAGGAAGTACACTATAGATCCCATCATTAAATAGATAATACAAGATTATTTTGAAAAAATTCATACCAAAAATACCGAAATTATAGATGAAAAGAACAAATTCCTAGAAAAAGACAACAAAACTGACACAAGAAGAAATAGAAAACCTGAATGTTCTCATAGCTATTTTGGAAAGTTGAATTAGTGATTATAAATTTCCCACAAAGAAAATCCAGGCCTAGATGACTTCACCAAACACTTAAGGAAGAAGCAGCTCCAATCTTACAACAGTTGTTCCGGATAATAGAAAAAGAGGTTATAGTCTGCAGTTTATTTTAAGAGACTGTCATAATCTTGATACCAAACCCCAGTAAAGACTATACAAGGCAGGAAATTTTCAGGCAAATTCTAAACAATATTAGTAAACTGAATCCAGCATTATACTAAAATAATACTATGGGTTTCTTTTGGGTTTATTCTAGGTATGCAAATTTGGCTTAACATTAGAAAAATTTAGTCCATGTAATTTGCCACAATAACAGATTAAAAGGAGAAAAATTATCTCAGTAGATATGGAATGTTACTCAACCATTAAAAGTTGTGGTTATCTGGCCGGGTGCAGTGGCTCAAGCTTGTAATCCCAGCACTTTGGGAAGCCGAGGTGAGAGGATTGCCTGAGCCCAAAGGTTCAAGAACAGCCTAGGCAGCTTGGTGAGACCTCATCTCTACAATAAATCAAAAAATTAGCTGGGTGTGGTAGTGTGCGCCTTAGTTGTGGCTACTTGGAAGGCAGAGGCAGAGGATCACCTGAGCCCAGCAGGTTGACACTGGTGTAGCCATGGGTGTGCCACCGCACTCCAGCCTGGGTGATGGAATGAGGCTCCAACTCAAAAAAAAAAGTTGTGGTTATCAAGTGGTTTATAATGAAAGAAATAACTTTGATGTAGCGTAGGTAAATATAATACAAACTGTATATAAACATAACAACAAAAAGTATAGCAGGAAAATGTTAATAGTGATTGTCTCCAGTTGGCAAGATTCTGAGTAATTCATTTTCCTTCCTCTTTATAATTGTTCTTTCCAGTGTTTCTAAAGTGAGCATATGTAACTTTCTAAAAAGAAAGCACAAACAAGAAATAAGGGAAAGCTGACATACATAAAGACTGTCTAGTGAGAAGAACAACTCGTAATGTAACAATCTGATGGTATTTGAACTCTCAAACCATTTATAGTACCACACTATGGCGTGCCAAAGAAAAGTTACACCAATACATCCTTTGTAACTTGCTTACCTGAATTTTTCCTGATGGGAACAAATAATCCCTCTCTCCCTCCCTGTCATTTTCTTTCATTCTTTAAACACTCTCATATTTTTGTTGTTGTTGTTTATTTTCATCTAATTTTTTTTTTAATTTTAATAGAGATGGAGTGTCTCACTGTGTTGCCCAGGCTGATCTCAAACTTTTGACTTCAAGCATTTCTCCCCCTTCAGTCTCTCGAACCACTGGGATTACTCCCAGCCTAAAGACTCATCTTAAACATACTTGAACAAATTCACACATAGGAACTTTAAAAGCGTTCATGTCTTTTTCACAATAAGATAAAAGTGTTATTTATTAGCATCTTGGTAAATGTTTTGGATATGTAACACTTAGACATATAAAAAACATTTCTCAGATAACTGAAGTGTCTGTAGTGAAAATTAACTCTCTCTTCTCATTCCTGGAGTCAATTGTTCTTAGTTTCTTCCCCATCTTTCCAGGAATCATCTATGCATATACAAGCATATTTTGTGTGTGTGTGTGTGTATGAAATGAATGAATAGATATGTGTAATATATCTGTGTGTATACACTCAAGCACATACATATACATACACATACATTTGTATTCCCCCAATTAAAAAATGCAAATGATTTCAAACTGTCATTAATGTTCTGCATTATTCTTCTGTCATTTTAACAATATATTGTAGAGATTATTCCATATTAATCCACATATTATTCCACGTGTAAATTCACCTATTTCTCCTTAACTGTTGTGCAGTATTTCACAGTATATTGTGATTTCAAAGTAGTTGGATTTTTTTGTTTTTAATGGCCCAAATTTCTCACATTAGAAAAGAGAAACTATGAGGATTGGTGGATAAAGCTTTGAAATCTGGGCTCTAGTTCTCACTGTACTTCTAAGCATGGACATAGACTTACTTTAGTTGTGAGACCTCTTGTGAGCCTCAGCATCCCTGTCTTAAAGGATTTGCAAGATACTTGCAGTTCTTGTACTGTGTCAAAATTGCTGTGTTAATAAAAGAAGCCCCTACCAGCACTTACAAAGAGTGCAAGGTAGTCAGTGGTTTGAAATCAATGAAATATTATAACTAGTCTCTGTAAAATGGAAGTAAATTATGAAAACAATTTATTATTTTTATAGAAAAGGCTTTCTAAAAGTAGAAATTCCAACTAAGAACCAACCACTTATGGTTCTGCAGTAGCTACCTATTAAGAAATTAGATTGAGACAAAGGAAAATATTCAAAAAATAGAATTCTTTTCACTTCTGTTGGTGTGTTTGATCAGAACAAGCTCGCTACCCTCAAAACCATTTTAGACATGGACTAAGTTATGATTGTGTGTTATGCACTTAAGTGAATGGGCTGTCAAGCCAAACTGCCTCGGTTCACATCTGGCCCTGCCACTACCTGCTGTGTGACCTTGGGCAATTTACTTACCTCTTTTGGGTACTTATCTGCCCTCATAAGGTTGATGAGAGGTTTCAATGAGTTTTAATAGTCAAATAGCTCTTAGAACAGTGCCTGGCACATAATAAGTACTCAATAAATGTGAACTGTAATTAATAAATAATGAAAGAGCAACATTATGTTGTTTATAGAGCAGATGGGGCACAGGTGTGGAGGTCTGCAGTCACAGACCTGGCAGAGCCCTCAAGGAGATGTGTGTTGAGAAGAGGGAGGCAACCCAAAATGGAGAGGAAGGGAGACTGGGATGGGGCAATCTGTAAGTCTGTGTCCTAGGACCAGAGAACTTGAAAGCAAGGTATTTTCCAGCAAATAGTTTTTGTGTGTCCCAGAACAGGTGTATACTTTATAAATAAAATCATTTGTTTGAGAAGGCTGTTTGCCATAAGGATGGATAGAAGCCTTTCAGTTTTTCTTCCAAGGAAGAATAGGGCATAGCATTTTATTTATATCAACCACATCAAAGGGTGTTTTTATTTATTCAGACCTACTATTGTAAACCATTATGCTAGACATTTTGCAAATACTTTTTCTTTTAATTTTCATAACTACCCTTTGAGATATTATTTTCATTGTAAAGAAAAGTTGAGACTTCCCCGAAGTTAGCCAACCAGTAAGTGATAGGATCAAAATTCTAAGTCAGCTATCTGATTCCAAAATCTACCTGAGATTGTTGATAAAAGAACCTAAATTTTCAGTCCTGAGGATGGTGATGACAATTGCCTTTATATGCTCTGAAAGAGAGAGAAGCTTGCAAATGAAGCTAATATGACAAGAGTTTCTGCCTAGGGACTGAGAGCTAACATTTGTGCTTGGATCTTGGCCTAAATAAGAAAATGACAAGCCAAAATCCTTGAGCTTTCCAGTTTGGATTCTTGTCTGATAATCTACTACATCCTTCAGCCAATTGTCTGCAAGAAACTGGAATCAGACCAGAAGGAAGCACAAGTACATTATGGAGAGGATGTAACATTACAAGACTCCCATTCTTGTCCAAGCTGCTATATAAATCCTGGCACCAAACTAAGCCTCAATTTCCTTTTCTGCCAAATGTTGCCAGTGACCTTTCCCACCAACCATGGGTAGTCCATCCAGGTCCTTTGAAGAAAGGTGCTGCTTCTTTCCACACTTGAAGATAGAAACTCTGGAATTACCCATCATCAGGGCCAAAATAGGCCTGAAATTAAACTGGCTTTATGGAATACCAGCAAAGTATCAGACACTGTCTTTAGGTTTTACCGCTCACCAGTCTGTCTTTCAGCATAGTGCTTAAAGCACAGTCGTCAGAACCAGGCAGACCTTAAGTGATCCACTTGCAGCTTCTGACATTGGACAAATCATTCACGTCTCTGAGCCTGTTTCCTGTGTAAATGGAGGTGATTAAGTCTATCTCACAAGAGTTTTGTGAGGTTTGAATGAAATATAAGTGCTGTTATCACAATGTTTTAGGAAGTGTGGTCATTATCCTTCTATCCTATAGAAGAGGAAGCTTAGAGCGGTGAAGTGATTTGCTCATGCCACATAAACAATCATGAGGGGCCTGGAAAACTGCGTCTTCTAACCATTAAGCCTTGTGAAAGAGCTGAATCTAATTATGGTATTTCCTAAATAGAAGTTACTGTAGAGAGAGGCTTCAGTTGCTCTTTAAACATTAGTTCAACCTCCTTTAACATTCTTTCCTTTTGAAGGAGATTCACAGACTGTTTAACATCTTCCATCATTTCAGTACTTTACTGAAATTCCTAATTTCCTTAATTGAAAGTTACGCTGAAGAAGAGCCTCAACTCACCAGGTGGGTGGTCACCCAGATAGGTGGACTATGGTCTGGGAGAACATGTGTAGGCCTTAGCGTGAGAGCCCTAATTTCCCCTTTAGTTTCCCCTGGAAGACCCAGGAGAAGAGACGACTCTTAGACGCCTCCTAGACCACCTGGCTGCCCAATTAGGTTGTCTCTCCTTAATCCTCTCTGATCACTGATTCCACTGAATGGATTTGTCCACTCCAACACTAGACAGGGACCAGGTCCTAGTCGCCTATGTATCCCAGTGTCTGTGGCCAGGCCTGGCTCTTTCCTCCATAGAGTGAGCCTCCTGAGCCCCTGACATCACCAGGCTTCTCAGTGGAGCTCCAGAGGGCAAGTACATGATGGCTTCTTTGGGGTTTCTTTGTTGAGCTCCCAATACCACCACTAAGTAGAAACTGAGCAAGGGGGAAAGGCAGCTGTGGAAAGACAATGAATGTTTGCTTTATCCTGGTGTATTTACAGATCTTCATTGTGATGCTTATTTATAGGGGGCTGATTCTTCCTCCTGTTTATGCTCTGTGCCAGCTCTGGGGACTCCCTGGTGGGTTCTGCTCTGCTTCTGGAGGCTTTGCCTTCTTCAGTTACAAATTATGAATCTCTTCAATTTCTATCATGTGACTCAAATACTAGGACTTTAACCTCTTTTATTACCACATAGCACTTTTCAAATACAAAAGAAAATGTGATCATGCAAATAAACTCTATTTACAAATAGAAATGACTTGTGTTGTTCGTTGTACATATTTTAGGTTGAGTTGTTGCTGAAAGCCAGTTACGTGTCTGGCTTTGAGGGGAAGTGTTCACTGTAAGGGATTTTCTACACGGGTGAGGGTTTTTATCAAGTCGATATTGCATAATAGCTCCCTGCTTGCTGTCTGCTATCAGAATGTAAATGAAACAGAAACATTATTCCTCGTGTAAGAATATCTATGTGTCTGCCCCTTCCTGCCTGATTAACGTAGGCTGGGTGGCAGTGTGTTGTAGGGGAAAAGGAAAGATGTGTGGAGCCCACTGAGTGACCTTGGGCAGGTCCTTCCTCTTTGTAGGCCTCATTTCCCCATCTGTAAAATGTGATAGTAACCTCTACCTTATAAGGCTGTTGTGAGGATTAAACTATTGAAACAAGAAATTAAGGTTGTATACATTACAAGCAGGTAGTGAACTGCAATGCACTATGCAATTGTTGGCATGACCAAGTGTCTGCGCCTGAGGCACAGAGCAAGTGCCTGTCACAGACACCACAGGTTGTCTGAGCATGTGTCTGATGGCCTTTCCCCTCCCTGTCACTCCTGTTTTCCCTAACCTCTTAAGACTTCCCAGAGGCCCTTGTGGGCAATGGCTAGCACCAAGGATAGCTGACAATGGGGCAAAACACTGCACTAGGTGCACACTTGCGCCCTGTTCACACCTACTTGCTCAGTAATGAGTGCCTGAATTGAGCTATGTGGGCTGAGAACTTCCACATGATTTGCATTTTTCACTCTCCTTCTTTCTCAAAAGTTCCCCCTTTTCATTTTATCATTAGGTAGTAATTAGTATTCAAGGGAAATTGGTCTTAATATATTAAAATTGGTTAAGTGCATTTAGACCTGTACCACAGCCAATGTCTTATTGGAAAATGTAATTGGGGACTCTGTGTATGTAATTAATTGAATTACAATTAAGAACTTTCATTAAGCGATACACTGGTACATTAGAGCAGTAAGGAAACATGTTTGACGAGCCACAAAACCTGTCTGGGCTCTAAGTGAGGGCATGGAGATTTGCATCCCTCCGATAGGCTCCTGGCCCCAGAATTCACCCTGTGGTCCTGACTAATGGTTTAGTAATGCATCAGGTGACGTTTCTGCAGTGACTCTGGATGGGGGGTGAGGTTCTTCCAGCATATATGCCCTCATTCTCTGACTGGAGTCAGGGAGAGGGACACCTCAGTTACAGTTCTTAGATATTTTACCATGTAAATTGTCAAAAATGCCAGGCTTCTTAGAAAGCACTTTTCCTGTGCTTTGAATATGGACAAAGACATATTGAAAGAAGAAGAAGTAATGGCAATTCTAGCTTCCAAGCAAACCTGCAATGAACTGTTGGTCCAGATCCTTAAATGGTCATGCATTATTCTCTGAAGGATGGTTGTGTTCACTTTGGGCACATAGTTGTCCGTGCATCCTCCCAAAATTGAGCCCTTCTCTGGGCCACCCACTGTTCTGATACTTGGGAGGTGGAGAAGATCCAGTCCTCACATCATGGAGCCCAGATTTGTGATCATTGCTACAAGGGATAGAAAAGAGTGGACAGCAGAGGGCCGAAGCTGGTGAAGATAGTAGGAGAAGGATCGTTGAGGGAGAAGAAAAAGGAGTTCAGGCTCATTTAAAGGCCTTGAGACAAGGAGGAGCTTGGCATATTTGGGGCTGACTGGATAGAATGAGCAGGGGAGAGAGAGCTCTGAAAGATGAGACTGAGGGATAGGCAGAGTCCAGAATGCAGAGCTTTGTGGGCTCCCCTTTCATGATCTGCTCTTTTTAGAAATTCTACAAACCTAAAACTGTTTCTTTCTGATCACCTCATAAAACAAGATTACCTTGATTTATTGAGGGGGATCTGAATTCTACATGTGGAAAGTGCTCCAGCCTGACTGGCTCTGGCTCTGGCTCCAAGAATTCAATCAATTAAGCACTGACAGCAATGATCCCTACCCTGGTGGTATCACAGTCGACTCTAGTGAAGGGTATATCCTACTGTGTGATCCTGATGGCTTTAAAGAGATTACTGCCAAGCAGTGGGTGGGCATGAGTGCATGTGTGTATTAGAGTATATCACCTATTGATTGTTTTTTAGAGACTAGCAAAAATGACTGGTAGCTGAAGGGAAGTGTTTAATAGAAGAGAAGTTTTGGGCTTATGAGACTTCAGGGACTTAAAAGGCCTCTGGAAAAAAAAATATGATGGATGCAGAGAGCTAAGGAAGAGTTTTTCTCCATGACTCACTTATGCGTCCAGCTTTGAGTCTTACTGAAGGAATGGAGAGAATTGGATTTTATCCCTGATTCCTTTGTTCTGCAAGGCCAAGCATGGTTATGTTCTCTTCAGATGTTGTTATGGCCCATCGAGTTGTACATATCCAGCCCATTAAGGAACATTTTTACTCAAGGTGGTTATGTGGTGGTTAAGGGCACAGTTATGGAACTAGACAGACCTGGGTTCAAGTCCTAGCTCCAGCTTGTACTAGTTGTATGACTCTAGTAGCAGAATGACTTATGAGCCTCATTTTTCTCACCTGTAGAAAGAGTGTAATATCCTACTTAAAGGGCATTGGGAAAATTAAATTAGATAATATATTTTAAATGCTGAACATAGTGTCTAGCATATAGTAATCACTCAGTAAATACATAGCCATGTAGTTGTTGAAGCAAGATCCCTGTCCTTGATGAACATTGGGGAATCTGAATGGAAAACTAAAAATGGTGTGTTACATCCTATTAACTAAGCTAAATGCAGGGACGGTGTATAAACCTTCAGGTGCTATTATGGTTAGCCAGTTTTGCATCAGATGCACTCATTTCACCAGCAGCATTTATTGAATATCTGTTGTGTGACAGACAGTGTGCTTTGTAGGATGGAGTGTTCCTGCCCTCAGAGAGCTCCTAGTCCAGAGGGGAATACAGATACTTATCATGTAAGAGATATATCATGAGTGCCTCCAACAAAGGCTGTGGGGTTTCAGGAGAGGGATCAGGGAGGTTCCATTTGGGCTAGAACTCGAGGTATGTACATTTCAAAAAGTATAAAGGACATTCTGACCAAATGGTATAACTTGAGCAAAGTCCAGTTTAGCAGAAGCAGGGGTTGCTCTGTGTGGGGAGTACCAATAAGTCTTCGAGATAGAGTGGGGCAGAAGAGGGTTTGTTTACTCTTCATTCAGTCAGTTACTTGCACCACAGTGTTTACTTGGTGTCAAGTCCTGAACTAGATCTTGCCCCCACCCCCATCATTTTATTTTCTGCAACTCCCCTTCACACACTCTTTGCTCCAGCCAGAGGCAAACACTTGCTATTCCCTGTGTTTGTGCTCACGTTTTGTGGACTTCATGTTTTTTCCTGTACTATTCCTCTGTGAATTGCTTGCCCTCCTTCCCACCACCTGAGAACGCTGCCATTCTCCTAAATTCCTGAAGCTCTAGCACAGACAGTTCCTGGCATACAGTTGGTGCTGGGTAATAACTATTTGCTAGTTAGGAAGGAATGGTCAATAAGGTTGTGCTAAGGAGAGTTTAAAGGTAAGGCCATAACAAAGGCCATTGATCTTCTGATTGAACTCTAGAGTTGGCATAGATCTTTTTGAAGAAGTGAGACTGAAGTTGATTTAACTGATAACTAGATTAGAGCCTTTTAGACTTGGCCTAAGACTCATTGAACCGTAAAATGAATTTTAAAGTTCCATGCAGT
Source organism: Tarsius wallacei (assembly GCA_963574415.1). NCBI lineage: Eukaryota > Metazoa > Chordata > Mammalia > Primates > Tarsiidae > Tarsius > Tarsius wallacei. Next base: position 10,705 of record CAUYQG010214653.1, on the reverse strand, counting down.
TTGTATCTGTGAATACAGAAAATCTGCATCTGAACTTTGATTTAATGATTAGTGCCTATTTGTTTGAAAGAAAGTCATATACCTCTTTTTCACTCAGTTCCAATGAAATAGCATGTATGAAAACACTTTTTAAACTATAAAACAGTATTTGTTATAATTAGCCTTGGTCTGATTACCAGACAGTAAACTTGTTATTCTTACAATGTATGTAGAGACTTTGCAGCTATGTTTGTTGTCAAGTTGTCACATATACATATATATTATACACAGTAACTATACTTTTGTGTCCCATCATTATTGTACAGATGAACATCAGGAACAATGAAAACCTCTTTATATTCTTAAAAGTTATTGAGGATCCCAAAGAGCTTATGTTTGTTGAGTTATATCTATTTATTTTATTAAGAATAAAAACTGAGCCGGGCTCGGTGGCTCAGCCTGTAATCCCGCACCTTGGGAGGCTGAGGTGAGTGGATTGCCTGAGCCTGCGGGTTCGAGACCCACCTGGGCAGGCGAAACCTCATCTCTACAATAAATCAAAACATTAGCCGGGCGTGGTAGCGCGCACCTGTAGTTCCGGCTACTTGGAAGGCTGAGGCGGAAGGATCGCCGGAGTCCAGCAGGTCAAGGCTGCGGTGGCCGGGAGCGGCCACTGCACTCCAGTCTGGGCGACAGAGTGAGACTCCGACTCAAAAAAAAAAAAAAAAAAGAATAAAAACTGAGAAATTTTAAGATATGTATTAATTCATTTAAAAAACAAGTCCATTAACGTTAATGTAAATAACAAATTTTATGAAAAATAACTGGTTTCTTTCAAATTTTTAATGAGAAGAGTGACATTTTATATTTTTACAAATTTCTATAATGTCCAGGCTATAGAAGACATGAAAATTTTCATATCTGCCTCTGTATTCGGTCTGTTGCAATATATTGTTTTGTTTAAATTATGTGAAGAAAATTTGACCTGGCACAGATATGTTGTTGAAAAAGTGGGGAGTATTTCAATAGCCTTTTCAGATAATTGTGGTATTACTTTTAGTTACCATACCAAAACTAAAAGTAATAGTGATAGTTTCTTCTTTTTTTTTTTTTATTTTTTATTTTATTTTGAGCCTGGGTCTCACTCTGTCACCCAGGCTCGAGTGCCATGGTGTGATCACGGCTCACCACGGCCTCAACCTCCTGGGCCCAGATGATCCTCCTGCCTCAGCCTCCCAAGTAGCTGGGACTATAGGCGTGTACCACCACACCCAGCTAATCGTTTGATTTTTTTTTTTTCTTTTTTCTTTTTTGTAGAGATGAGGTCTTGCTATGTTGCCCAGGCTGGTGTCAAACACCTGGACTCAAGTGATCCTCTCACCTCTGCCTCCCAAAGTGCTGAGATTACAGGCGTGAGCCACTGCACCTGGCCCAAGTGATAGCTTCTTAAAGGTTAGTTGCATTATGGAATCAGAATCTAGCAGTGAACTTTTTATTCCTTTGTGTACTTGTAAGAGAATGGATGTGAAAAAAGCAAATAATGTCTTACTGGTATTATGGAAACAGTATTGAAATGATGAACCCCCTGAAGGGATTTTGGGGATCCTCCCATAAATCCCTGACTGCACTTTGAGGACCTCTTATTTAGAGTTTACAGTTATTCAGCTCAGCAGTGTCTTACCATGCTCTTGCTATGGGAGTATGGTGAGATGGGTAGGGCAGACAACTTTCAGCACCACTTGAGGGAAGGGGAAGGAGAGCGCATGGACTCCAGACTAGTCACTCTGTCCTGGCTCTGCCTTCCCTCAGTGAAATCTTGGGAAAGGTTTTGACCCAGTCTTGACCCTGATTGTCAGAGTTTGAGTTTCAGTCTCCATCTTTGAACTCTGTATTCCATGTTCTTTCTGGTGTTATTAAGCCCCTAGATTCCACCTGCCTCCCCCCTCACCTCTACCCTGCTTCCCTTTGCCTGCTCCTGCCCTGGCCTTGTTTTGCCATTTTTCACTTAAGACAGGTGCCAGGCCTCATTCCCCAGTTCCTATGTCCGGAGTGAAACTGCTTCCTCTTGTGGATTTCTGCTTGTCCCCCAGACATTTCCACATGTGATTGCACTCTGTCATTCTTCTAGAGCTTTGTTGTCAGTCCATTTGAGTTCTGGTGCTCAAGTCACTATTAGGCCCCGCCCCAAAATTTGATCTATCACAATATATCTTTGAGTTATTGCAGCTTGAGCGTTTTGACACTATATATTATGGTAATTCATGGCACATAAAGACATTAACCCTCCCAACTTTGACAAAATACATGGTGAAGTCTTTGAAGGCACCATTACAATTTATCTTGTCATTCATGAGGAGACCCAGTTCAGCATTAATATAGATGAACACAGTATGACTTTTGTTTCATTTAATTGCTTGTGACCTTTTTAATTGCTAATTTAACAAAATACCAAAGAGTTATATTTCTTTCTTTCTTTTTTTTTTTTGAGTTGGAGTCTCACTCTGTCACCCAGACTGGAGTACAGTGGCCGCTCCCAGCCACCGCAGCCTCCACCTGCTGGGCTCCGGCAATCCTTCCGCCTCAGCCTTCCAAGTAGCTGGAACTACAGGCATGCGCTACCACGCCCGGTTGATTTTTTGATTTATTGTAGAGATGAGGTCTCACCAAGTTGCCCAGGCGGTTCTCGAACCCGCAGGCTCAGGCAATCCACTCACCTCAGCCTCACAAAGCGCGGGATTACAGGCTGAGCCACCGAGCCCAGCAAGTTATATTTCAATTAAGTTAATTGGAGTGTTTTTTTTTTTCAGTATGTTCATTTTTAAGATGTTCTGTTTCTCTCTACTTGTCACTTTGAGTAGCTAAAAATGTCTCTTCTTGAACAGAAATGGGTTTTTTAATGTAAAGTTCATGGTACAGTAATAATTTTAATATATAAAGGGTACAATACCAAACATCTTTCATATGTGTTTGGGTTCACCCTTTTCCAGGAAGATACAAACAGTAAAGGTATACACACAAAATCATAGAACTTTTCTAGTCCAAAGACATGCTTTTGGTATAATGCTTTGCTTCAAATATTTGCCTATAGATAAAGTGTCTATTGCATGCACCCTTTATTGGCAGTTCTTTCTACCTTGTACTGTTTTCTTTGTGGAGCCCTGCTTCCTCCTTCCCAGTGTTCCCCACAGTCTGGCATACAGGGGGAGAGAAGTGGTTGCATGATGCATGTTTGCACAGACGTGCCCTCTCAAAGCAGCAGAACTCTCAAAGCAGCCTACTTTGAGAAATGGCACTGGAACTCTGAGGCCAGAAGTTGTTCCCATTCAGCAGATAACTTGCTTTGGTGTGAGCAGCATGAATTGGAGGCGAGTGCAGGACTATTCCTTCTCTACTCTCCCAGGTGCTGTTGCCCTTGTGATCATAAAAGTAAACACGCCCCTTGTCAGCTGGGGCCAGGCTCAGAACTCACTCAAGTATCAGGGGGACTTAAATCCTTGAGTGGAATATGAATTTACACTGTGGGAGAGTAAAAGGTCAGTGCAAGAAGCATTAGTGTGTTGAGCCAGCTCCAGCTATATATGTCTTGAACAAAATTAATATAAAGAAATTGACAAGCCTTGCTGGTTATTTCATAGCTTTAAGACCTCTACTAAAATCCTATCATCTCATCTGCCCATTATTAACATTTCAGCAAAATATAAAGTTTTCATTAATCTCCCACAGCAAATTTAGGAGTGAAAACTGGCACTTGTTTGAGCTTTTAGGACTACATTAGCTGGTGTATTAAACAAAATATGTCATTCTTCAGTAGCTTCTATAAGAAGCTAAATCAATTTCCAGCCATATTTATGCACCACTTTATCTAAAAGCATCTGAATTATCATTTACAGCTAAGATGCTTTATTAGCAGCTGGCATTGAAATTGCTCAGTAAAAAATTATATGTCACGTTATAGTAATTTTTAAATTGGTTTTAATCCAACATCATAGAATGTAAAAATCTTAAGTGTGGGGTTTTTTTTTGTAATTGGCATTTTAACATAATGAGCTGTTACCTCTTTCCAAATCAAATACCTTCAATATTTAGAAAACATTAATTAGCAAAGAAAACAGAAGTTTCTTGCGCTCAGAGCTAAGTTTATCTAATTATGGCATTTTCTTAGAAAATGTGGCCTGAAATAATTTTCAAAACATTAAAGGATTTTAATATTTTACCAAAATCCTCCATCATTCTCATGTATAAAGAGTTGTAAAATAGAAATACACACATTTTGGCAGATACGTTTTAGTGAAAATGTAGTTTGGAGAAATCAAATGATTATTCTAAACTCCAAATCCTAACCAGCCTCAGTTTGGTATGTGGATATTACCCAGGAGACAGTGGTGATCATGATCATGACATCTCTGTTCAAAATCACAGGAGTCGCAAAGAAAGGAAACAGGCTGCCCAATGACCCTTGCAGATGTGAACTGCAACTTTGTGTCCTAGAGATATGATATTGGATAAGTCACTCAGCCTGTCTGATTCTCACCTTCCTGTGATCAGATCATGGCACCTGGTATTCATCCAGTAAATTTGTATTGAGCTCTTGGTTTATCCTCTGCATGGTAGTACTGGCAGGGCCTGGGATACAGTGATGAGAAAAGCAGCACCTATGCCTGCCTTCTTGGGGTTTATAGTCTAGTGGCAGAGACAGATAATTACTCCCTGTGATAACGGATATGAGGGGAAATGCAGGGTACAGTGACCTACTAGACTTGAGAGCCTGCAGTCAGAGAAGGTTTCCCTGGAGTACCACCTGCATGTTGCTCTTCAGGAGAAATGGGGAGGGGGCCAGAACAGAGTGACATGAGGAGAAGGATGACCTGGTTGAGAAGACAGTATATACAAGATGCTCTAAGACAGGATTCTGTCAGAGGTGGGTGACACCAAGTGCTTACTGGGGGAAAAGCATTATTGTAGGTACCAGAATGATCCAAGTTGGGGATTACTATAGTGTTTGGAAATAGAACACACAGTTCCTAATAAATGAGTTCAGTGTGAAAGCATCAAAAACCAACTTTGACTTTAAAAGTTTCCCCTGGCCAGGCTCGGTGGCTCAGCCTGTAATCCTGTGCTTTGGGAGGCCGAGGTGAGTGAATTGCCTGCGTCCGTGGGTTCGAGACCCGCCTGGGCAACTTGGTGAGACCTCATCTCTACAATAAATCAAAAAAATTAGCCAGGCATGGTAGTGCGCGCCTGTAGTTCCAGGTACTTGGAAGGCTGGGGCAGAAGGATCGCCGGAGCCCAGCAGGTTGAGCGTGCCACTGCACTCCAGTCTGGGCCACAGAGTGAGACTCCAACTAAAAAAAAAAAAATGTTTCCCCTATAAGCAATAACTGTGGGAAGGAAACAGGTATAATGGTCAGGCTACCAGTGTGTAACAGAATTTTATACCCAGGTTTAGAGTTTTCTATTCCCCCAACTCTGCCCCAAGGGGTTTTCTCTGAGTTTCCCTGTGGAACCATCTCTGGCTGCTCAACACAAGACTTAGGGCCCCCTGCTCTGGTTGGTCTCTGCTGGACAGGTGCCCTCCACCCTCACCTTACCCCACCCCCTGCACTGATGAATGGCACCAGCAGCTGCACCTTCACAAGTCCACATTTCAAACTCTGGGGACTGATAGTTTAACTTTGCTTAGCCTTGACATGTGACTTAGCCTCCTGAAGCCTCAGAGTTCTCATCTGTAGAATATGGAAAATTATAGGACCTACCAGGTTGCCATTGGACTTAAATGAGATACTGTGTGAAGTGCTTAGGCTGTGCCTGACACATGATGAGCATTCATACATACTGGCTGTGATTTATTTAGTATATCAGTTAAATTATCATTTAAAACTTAGAGCATGTCAGTTGCCTATACTGCTTGCAGAAGATAAAAAGATAAATAAGAAACTTTACTGACCTTCACAGAGCTTCCAAGTTAGAATGAAGCAGCCACTTAACAATTCTAGTGCACGACTGAATATGATACTCTCTCTGATAGTAGAAGAAAAATAATCATGACTGTTATGAAGCATATTCTATATTACATTCTTTACATAAATTTTGGCATTTTGTGAATAGCAAAACCTGGAGTTCAGAAAGATAAGTCACTTGCTCAAGACCACATTGCAAATTAGAGGCAGAGCTAGGAGTTAAACCCAGGTCTACCTGGCTCCGATGTCTGGCAAATTCTGTAGAATTCATCACCAGTCAGAAGCATCAGAAAAGATTTCATGGAGGAGGTAGAGTTTGAGCTAGTGGGAAGGGATGGGGATTTTGACAGGTCCAGGGCAAGGGAGGAAAAGAGTGTTCTAGACCAAGGGCATCTCATGAGCAAATGCCCAAAGGTAGAAAACCCTGGACCTCTGTGCAGTCTGAGGGGTTTGGGAAGATTGAGAGAAGGTATGTGTGAGAAACGACAAAGATGAGAAAGTTATAATTCGGCCAGATTATGGGCTGCCTTGATTGCTTGACTGAAAAAAGTATGCTTCATTCAGGAGGCCATGAGAAGCTAGGAAGGATTGTTGAGTATCAGTCTTCTTTGTCTCCAGTGTCACATGTTGGAGTACTTAGCATGTACAAGGCTCTCTCTGAGCATTTGGTGAGTAAGTGAATGGTCCAAGCTTTAGAAAGGTGGACCGGAAAGTCTGTGGTAGCCGGATTGCACAGGGAGACTGATGGCCAGGAGGCCAGTGAGGAGACTGTCACAGACATCCAAGTACCAGCAGGCACCTCCCCTTAGCCAGGCTGTGGGGCTCAGGGCAGGGGGCTGTTAAACAGACGAATTAGGAATCTTGGAAAGGACAGGAATTCTTCAAGGAGCATGGTTACTTTTATGATCAGGAAATCATGTTTAGAAAAAACAGCCGGGCTCGGTGGCTCAGTTTGTAATCCCTCGCCTTTGGGAGGCTGAGGTGAGTGGATTGCCTGAGCCCGCGGGTTCGAGACCCGCCTGGGCAACTTGGCGAGACCTCATCTCTACAATAAATTTAAAAAATCAGCTGGAGCCGGGCTTGGTGGCTCAGCCTGTAATCCCGCGCCTTGGGAGGCTGAAGTGAGTGGATTGCCTGAGCCCACGGGTTCGAGACCCGCCTGGGCAGGCGAAACCTCATCTCTACAATAAATCAAAAAATTAGCCGGGCGTGGTTGCACACGCCTGTAGTTCCAGCTACTTGGAAGGCTGAGGTGGAAGGATCGCCGGAGCCCAGCAGGTCGAGGCTGCGGTGACCGGAAGCGGCCACTGCACTCCAGTCTGGGTGACAGAGTGAGACTCCAACTCAAAAAAAAAAAACAAGAAGTATGTTACCACCCATGCTCTTGTGGTTTTGACTTACTCCTATGGAGACTGGGCTTCCTGCTGAGAGTAAGCAGGAATTTTTCTATTCTCCTTGTATCCTGGCTGCCCAGCCAAGGGCCTGCCATAGCACAGGCAGTGTTTGTGGAATTAATTGTTGAATGATTAATATGTTAGCATTCTCTGTTTACTGGAATGGCATTATTAAGTCATCGCTCAGCCTTTTCTTCTCCAAATTAAATAGCCCATATTATTTTAATTTATCCCAAAGCATTTTAAGCAGACACCATTTGCCAAGCCTCATGTATCTTTATGTGTTAAACTGTCTTTTCCTCCCCAGGTTCAAGGGCAGACGGGGTTTTTGAAGAGGATTCACAAATTGACATAGCCACAGTACAGGATATGCTTAGCAGCCACCATTACAAGTCATTCAAAGTCAGCATGATCCACAGACTACGATTCACAACCGATGTACAGTTAGGTAAGTGCATGAACAGATGATGAACTGACTCTTTATATCAACAGTCAATGTAGAAATCGGGAGAGAAACAACATACAACTTTTATGTGACCTGAATGACTGGAAGTAATTTGTTTTCTGAGAAAATGTTTAAACAATGAAGTTTAAAGTACATCCTTTTTCCCTCTTTCGTGCTCTGTCTTGTCTTCTTTTTTATGAAGCAGAAGATTAGAAATAGAACTAACTTGAGGCTCTTTTCAAACTGATTGACTTCTGTGAAGTTCCATCATTCTTCTCATCCTGTAATTCTCTTACATTCTCTCCTTGAAACTGCTTGGTAATGCTGCCACTTGCCTTTCCTTACTCAGTGCACTAATTGCTTATTCATTCATGCTTTCATTCAGGAAGGTTTTTAATGATCTCAGAAGTTATATTTGGATCCTTATCAGATAATCTTGAACTAACTTTCAAGTAACACTTGGGGTTAATTTGTTTCAATTATGTGCTAAGTTACTGTTTTAATTTAAACCCAACAGGAGTAAAAGTGTCATAGTGATCACATAATATTAATACTACATCACCATCATTGTTGCTACCTTTTGCAGGTGTCTGTTGTGTATTAGTCACTGTGCTAAGTGCTTTACATGTACACTTAACTACCTAAAAGACAGGTGTTTTTACCGGCCCCATCTAACAGAGAAAGTAAATGAGGTGCAGAGACATAAAATCTTATGCCCAGCTCACACAGTGGGCCAGTGGTGGTGTCAGGAGTAAACTTGGTCTGGCCAACTCAAACACACCTGCTCCTTAACAAAGGGGCTCCCACATGTGGTAGGGGAGAAGAGAGAAGTGGGTAGGGATGCCAGGCTCACTCAGTCAGGGAGCTGAACTGCACCCAGCTCTGCCACACTGCCCTGTCCTGCGTCTCCTTTGCCTTGTACATGAAGGGAGAAAGTTTGAATTCTAACTTGAAGGCTCACTAACTGTTTCTTACAAATGCTTTGTACATTTCTCATAGCAAAATCTTTTCTAATGTTGGCATTAGTCTGAATCTGGCTAACATATAATAAGCTTCAAAAAGCTCCTCAAACATTCCTTCCCAACTTGGCTGATAGGAAGTTAGTATAGCTAAGTAATGAAGAGATGAGTAAGTGCATCATAAACGGTGGCTCTATCGGTAACCAGTCATATAACCTTAAGCAAGTGCCTTAATCTTTCTGAGCCTCAACTCTGTCCTATCAAGTGAGAATCTCAGTAGTACCACCATCTTGGTATTGCTGAGGGGAACAAGTAAGATCCCTGTGTAAAGCACTCAGCACAGGCCTGGCATTGGCAAACATCTGTATGCGAGAGCTGTGAATAGAGTGGCAGCACTTCAGGGCATACTCAGGAGCCAGAGGCCTGGCTACAGACCTGCTCATTTACTAGCTATATCATCACTGGCAAGTGATTCAGAGCTCCGGTTTCCTTATCTCTAAAATGCAGATAATAACAGTCCCTACCTCATAGGGTAATTATGAGGAGGAAATGTCACAGAATGTGCAGAATACTTAGAAAGGTGCCTGGCATATAGCAGGTGCTCAGTAAACAGCCACTAAGATGATGGTGATCATAACAGACCAAATGAATTAGCCCCCAGTAACTTTGAACCAAAACACAGACACCACCATTCCCCCCCCAGGTCTTTATACAGTAAAGTCTTCATTTAATGTTGTTAGTAGGTTCTCGAAAACTACGTCTTTAAGAGAAATGACGTATAGCAAAACCAATTTTTTTGTTCTCAACAACATGCACTTTCTGCATGTATGTTTCCAATTAAAATTTTACTGAAGTAGCTGGGTGTGTTGGCTTTTGCCTATAATTCCAGCACTTTGGGAGGTAGAGGCGAAAGGATTGCCTGAGCCCTGTGGTTTGAGACCAGCATGGGCAACTTGGCGTGATCTGGTCTCTACAATAAATGAAAAAATAAGCCAGACTGGTGGCATGTGCCTGTATCTCCAGCTACTCATAAGGCTGAGGCAGAAGGATTGCCTGAACCCAGCAGGTCAAGGCTGCTGTGGTCATGATCGTGCAGCTGCACTCCAGCCTGACTGACAGAGTGAGACTCCAACTCAAAAAAATAAAATAAGAAATAAAAATAAAATTTTACTGAAGTAAGAATGCTACTCAGATGTCCATCCGTTTGTGTTTGGCTGTGTTACTTGCCCCCTTGCAAAGAGTCTGCTTTCTCTGAGTGGGCCTGATTTTAAGAAACCCAATAAGTAACCCAGCTGTGGTCAAGACAGAGGGCCAAGGTTGTGTTCCCAGGTGAGCATAGTCAGCCAGTCCATCCCTGCTGATTCTCCAGTGTGAAAAGCTGTGCCTTGGAATGGTAATCAAGGTCGTGGGCCTCTTTCCCCACCTTCATCCAAAGGCAAAAAGACAAACTTAATTCATCAGATTCTGACTTGTATATTCATTCAAAGCAAAAAATCTACTAAAGGATCATTGGGGGAGCCCAAGCTTTGCAGGCAGTCAGCACTGGGTTCAAATCCAAGCTCTGCTACCTGCAAGTATCACCGTGGACAAGTGTTTTCCCTTTTAATCTTAGTTTTTGTCATTTATAAAATGGAGATTATGTTTACATTTTAAGAGTATATGAAAATGTCTGGCACTTAGAAACTGCATTCTGTTTCCCTAGTATTGTTTTTGTTTGTTTGTTTTTTTGAGTTGGAGTCTCACTCTGTTGCCCATACTGGAGTTCAGTGGCCGCTCCCAGCCACCGCAGCCTCAACCTGCTGGGCTTAGGCGATCCTTCCACCTCAGCCTTCCGAGTAGCTGGAACTACAGGCGTGCACTACCACGCCCGGCTAATTTTTGATTTATTGTGGAGATGAGGTCTCACCAAGTTGCCCAGGCGGGTCTCAAACCCGCGGGCTCAGGCAATCCACTCACCTCAGCCTCCCCAAG
>CAUYQG010214652.1:0-19011 GCA_963574415.1 Tarsius wallacei | reverse complement strand
TTTCCTACTCTCCCTCACCTCCAACCTGCCCATTTCCAGCCCTCATTTTCAAACCTCTTCTCTTTCAAATTTGTGCCAAATCAGAAGTACTCCAAGGTTGTTTCTTTTTGCAGAGTTTTGTTTTTTTTTTTTTTTTTTGAGGTGGAGTCTCACACTTTCGCCCCGACTGGAGTGCAGAGGCCGCTCCCGGCCACCGCAACCTCGACCTGCTGGGCTCCGCGATCCTTCCGCCTCAGCCTTCCAAGTAGCTGGAACTACAGGCGCGCGCTACCACGCCCGGCTGATTTTTTGACTTATTGTAGAGATGAGGTCTCGCTTGCCCAGGCGGGTCTCGAACCCGTGGGCTCAGGCAATCCACTCACCTCAGCCTCCCAAAGGCGCGGGATTACAGGCTGAGCCACCGAACCCGGCTGCAGAGTTTTAACAAAATGATTATTGTACTATTTATGTGGTTACTGGCATGTTCCAAAAGTGAGGCTTTATAATAAGGCCTATATTTTAGGGCTGCAGAAAAGTTTGTTAAAGACTGATGATTACGTAGCCACAATTCTACCCCTCTAGCTAGAGACCCACACTTAGGTTAGGATGACTCTTTTTTAATCCCTGACTTTGTCCAGTCATTATAACAAGGCACGCATTGTCAGAAGACTTGAGTCTGAGTGCTGGACATGCCATACAAGTTGGAAGGGCGGGGGGAGGGAGCTGGGGAACACTTAATCCAGGCTCTTGTCGTCCCCCCCCCCCCGCCTTCCCGCAGAAGCCACTTCACTAGAAAAACTTTTTTTCACCCCTTTTCATACTCCTTTCCAGGAGGGATGAAGAGGCTTGGTTTATCATCAAGTTTCAAAGCATCCCCCTCCCATTTTTTCTCTCCTCTATGGGATCCAGTTAGGAAGAAACCAGCTTTTTCCCCTCCTCCCTCCTACCGCCCATGCTGTATATTTTACATGATGAGATCTCTGACCAATCCAGCTCTGTCTGTGATTGGCTAGGAATGACTTATAACTTCAACATACGAATTCGGCCCGTAACAGACACTTGCATAGAACTTCTCTAGCAGTAGCAAGAAACTTAGCCATGATCTAGAGAATCATTCTAAACATTCCTCCCCAGATGTCAATGACTTGCCTAATGGTCGTTAGGTCCTAATGGTTCTTAGGACCTAATGGTTCTTAGGACCTTGCCTATAAATTCTATTCATCTTATATGACCTGCTGGTGCTATCTATTTCAGATGATTTTTATGTATGGTACTATGCAATTGTAAAATGGTTAGAAAACTGATGATTCGTTAAAATTATTCTTTGTTCATTTTTATTAGTGAGAATAACTTAGCTTAAAAGACTGTGGTATATATTTCTTTATTTTTTAAAATGGGTTTTGCGATACAAATTGTTTTTGTTACATGGATGTGTTGCACAGTGGTGAAGAAATCTGGGCTTTAAGTGTACCCATCACCCCCACTAGTGCACATTGTACCTGATAGGTGATATTTCAACTTTCTGCACTTCTCTTCCTCCCCGACCTGAATCTCAAATGTCCATTATGTCATTCTAGATGTCTCTGCATACCCTTAGCTTAGCTCCTACTTATAAGTGAGAACATGCAATTTTGGTTTTCCCTCCCTGTATTATTTCACTTAGGATGATCTCCAATTGCATCCAAGTTGCTGAATAATACATTATTTCATTCTTTTTTATAGTTGAATAGTATTCCATGATGTTGACTCGACATCTTTGCAATTGTGAATTGTGCTGCAATAAACATGTGAGTGCAGGTGTCCTTTTTGTATAACAACTTCTCTTCCTTTGGTTAGATACCAAGTATTGAGATTGCTGAATGGAATGTATTTCTTAATTTCTCTCTTGTTTACTTTTTATTTCTTTTTTATTCCATGTGACACTAAGAACTGTAATGGGGGTTGAGGGGGAAAGAATGAAAGAATACATTTAAGAACTGAATTCATGCAGCTGTTCTCATCTAGCTGTATTCTCTGCTTATGTTTTCTTAGGAAATTATAGAAACTGTTAAAAGAAGGTGTTGCAAAAATGGAAAGCTCTTTGCAGATGTTTTGCTTTTGGTAAGAGATCTTGCTGGAAATATATCTTGCATCTGAAATGAACTAAATTTTAGCATAAAGCTTAATGCATATTAGAATCCATTGATTAGTAATCTGCCATATCCTTTGGCATGTCAGATCGAGTTGAAATTTTATCATTCGAGTTGAAATTTTATCATTAACCTGTATAATATGGATTGAATTTGAAACAAAATGCCTTTTTATTATTAGGCCTTGGACTTTCTTTTCATCCTGACTCTTTTGTTTACCACATTCTACTTTCCTCTCTTTATGGTCAAATACGTTTTTAAATTATCCTCCCTCTCTGTATTTAATTTTTTATTTCATATTTCAATAGATGTCCCTTTCCAGTTTTAGAGAATTTTTAGTAAAATTATTCAGGCAGAAATTCTCAGGAAATAAAATTGTCCAAGTTAAGTATACTCAATTTCATAAGTAAATGTTACCAATGAAGAAATTCATCTGGGGTGCATGTAGTATTACATACTTTACCAGGTGAAATATCTCTAATAGAGAATATCCTAGATCCAATAAAAATTTATCGATGAGGATTTTCTTTAACATTGATGTTATTAAGGTGTAAAAGGCTTTTGAATTTGAGAAACAATCATATATATCTCATCGTATTTTGCTATGTGTGTCTTGTGTTCAGTCCTATGAGACAGCTTCCCACAGAACTTAAATGGTAATAAAAAATCTTAATTGATTTATGAAAAAAAAGCATTCTGAGTTTCAATTGCTTTACTTTACCTGTATAACATAACTAAACTGAACTATTGGTAAGTAAAATTGCTGGGCAAATTTGTTTTTCTCATTCTCATTCTAGGTTCTTTTACCTTTCTTACCAGGGTCTCTGAAGTTGAGAGTCAGTGGTAAATTGGTGCAGAATATGAAGATTCCAAATGAACTGTATACTTACCACCTCTTTTTCCTTGAAAAATGTTGTCAATTTAACCATATAAATAATGCTAACAGTAATAATATTAGCAATAGCCATATTAACATCTAGCACTCAGTGTGAATTTATTGCCTGACAAATGCCATGCCATTATTACCTCATTTAAATTTAAAAGTAAGAATTTACTACTATTATACTAATTTTTTTTAAAAAAGAACCTAAAACATTACAAAGACTTGATGTCACACAAGCTGCTAAATGACAAAGCAAAATACTCTGTCTCCAAGGTACTCTCTCACCTTTTTTAACCATTTGATAATAGCCAATAGACAGACTTAACTTGTATTATCTAGTCATTTAAATAAAAATTTTTTGAGTATAAAAAGAATTTACTATCTCAAAAACTCTCCTTTTCTAAAACTTTTTTCCAATAAATATTTAAGAAGGGATTTTATATCATTTTTATAAAAATGTAAATTGACTAAAAAAAAGCATTTCTCAAATGCAGGTAATAAGAGAAATGGGAATTAGGTATTCTGGAAGAAGAGAGAAGTTGTGTTAGAATATTAAAATTTTAATAATGCTCTTCTCCTTGCCACAGATGTAATATTTATGTTTGAATCTTGAAATAAGCCTTGGGAGTTTTATTTAGTTTAGTTTTTTTTTATTTTATTTTATTGGTAAAGAGATTTTCTTTTAGCTTGGGCTTTCTTGTTTTCTAGACTTCAACTGTTTTCTTTATCTGACTCTGTTTTTATTCTTTAATTCTCTTGTTTCTTTTTTGCTTTCTGATTTCTGCTTTCTCTTTCATTTTCTTAGCTCCCATCTCAAAAGATTTCCTTTGAGAAGATAGGCATATTTCTAAGGAAATTGCTTAGGGAGTCAGCTCTCCAGAGCTCAAGTCTCAATAAATAAAATGGCTCAAAAAAAAAAAAAAATGTAATAAGGAATCCGTTTCAGACCAGGTTGAAAATCCTGAAAGAACTACTGGATCCTTGACCTGTTACTTCCTAACTTCTTCATGCCAATGAATACTGTCTTCATTTATGGGAACATATCAGAACTGTTTTAGAATGCGAAATGATTGAAGGTTTTAAGACAATTTAATGTCAATGTCTGCTGTTTGGTATGAATGACACAGCTTCAACAAACTTCCCTCAAAATTCTTTAGGTCCTGAAATACAGTAGTCTCCCACATTATCAGGAGACATTACAGACATTATAGAAGAAAGCTGGGACAGCGTATTGGTCCTATTGCAAATGTGAGTCTTAATGTCAAGTCTAATTACCAGAGATCTTTCAAAGGGAAGAAGGCTAAAATGGCACCCAGGACTTTAAGATCATTTAGATGCTTTCAAATAACTTCATAACTAATATGTTTTTACTGATGGGTCATTTATTGTATAATTCAAACTTGCAAAAGGATTGAAAAAATAAACCTACCAGCATACATAAACTGATAGCATTGTAACCATTTGTAGATGCTTCTGATTTTACAGCATTTTCCCAAAGTAGAACTGTTTCAGTATTAAGGGATGTGGTGAACTAGTAAAGTTAAACCATCTGATTTTGAAGTCAGAACTTACTAGTTTGATAGGAATCCTTGAATCACCAAGGCAGCTGCTGCCACCCAAGAAGTCTGCAAGGGGTCATCTCCCTTTCTCAGGCCTCCCAGCAATTTTCCCCTCACCAACACAAAATGACCTGTTACATACAGGCATGTGCTTATGTTGGTACCTTTAACTTAATTATAGGCATAAGAAAAGTGCCAGAATTTGATAATGTATAGGCAAGAATAAAAATTAAATATCTTCAGTTTGTGAAATGGTTGTAGTTATTGAATACTAAGGACAGTCTCCCTAATAGTCTTCGGACTTGACATCAAGGGTCAGCTTTGTTTCTGCCATGACTTACGTGGGTTCTGCTTTTTGTAACAGAAACATAATCTCTTTGTGTGCCTGGGTTAATCCTTGGATAACTGATGTGTTTACGCTTAAAGCACTAGTCTTGGCCAGGCAGTAGTTTCCTGTGATCTGCTAACATCATACAACATTTTTGTTGCTTTGCTGGATTCTTCAGTCTCCTTGGGTAGTTTCTCCAGACCTGAAACTGGCCTCAAGGTTCTGCTTCTTTTTTCTACTTCGTAATTTGAAAATTTCTAGTTGCTTCTCTTCTATATTCTTTTCAGAGTTTGTGGTATTTTCAATGTTTTGTAATATAGGAATGATCAACTTCACTGAATCAACATGAAGGATCCTCTGCATCTTCATAAACTGTTGCAGTGTCTCAACTGACCTACACTCGCTAGATTTAAATATTTAGTGGAAAATATCTTGCTTTATTAAAAATCTTTACATAGCTGTAGCTAAAACTTCTTGAATTTAAGGAGGTAGATAGTATCTCACAAATGGTAAGATATACTTAAGTGGTAAAATATAAATAGTGTATTGTATAAATATATGCTTATTCTCATTCTTTTAGGTCTGAACCAATGTCTATGTATGGGCTTAATTCTTTTGCAAGTTAATATGTTGATCTTTCAACTTCAGGACCCATACTTAATCTGGTTGCCTGTACTGAGACTGTTTCCCCCACAAAAGTAAATTCCTTAAGAAGATGCTAACCCATCTACATGATTATAGACATTTTGCTTGTAAGTAGAGACTATATATTTGGGAATTAATTCTAGGCCTTTATTCTTTATGAGAGAGTGTCATGAAAACTCCCTCCCTCCCCCATTCTTGTTACTGCCCAGAACCTTTCCGTACCTCCACTTAGCTCTATCTCTGGGTTGTGTTTTGTCACAAAGAAAATTGTGTAATTTTGAATTTGCTACATACTTATGCAACCTAAATAAGTGGTCAGGAATTTTGAAAGTTGTAGGCATATTTTTATTTCACAAAGATAGGATATGAGATTAACAAGTCAGTGTAGTTTGGGGAAATTCTCATTACTGAATTAACAGAGTACTGGATTAAATGCTTCAAGCACTGATTAATGCCTAAATGTTTTTGGAAAAATATTATGTATTTGTCTAAATATTTGATAAGACACATAGAAATGTAACACATTGACACAATGATGAATGGATTGGACTTTTTAGTATTTTTATTTGGAATCACTTTGGAATAATATCTCATTGTGTAAAAACCTTGTGACTCAAAATATGGCAGTAAAAACATAAGTATAAGCCGGGCTCGGTGGTTCAGCCTGTAATCCCGCGCCTTTGGGAGGCTGAGGTGAGTGGATTGCCTGAGTCCGCGGGTTCGAGACCCGCCTGGGCAAGCGAGACCTCATCTCTACAATAAATCAAAAAAATTTAGCCGGGCGTGGTATTGCGCGCCTGTAGTTCCAGCTACTCGGAAGGCTGAGGCGGAAGGATCACCGGAGCCCAGCAGGTCGAGGCTGCGGTGGCCGGGAGCGGCCACTGCACTCCAGTCTGGGCGACAGAGTGAGACTCCAACTCAAAAAACAAAAAAACAAAAAAAAACATAATTTGAAATACCTTAATCACTGAGAGTCATTGCCATTTTCAAAATTTTTGGTGAGAGGGGTGATGTTAGGTGGGGTTGGTGAAAGTAAGTTAGACCAAGAGAAGAAAACTGAATATAAAGAAGTGAAAAAGTACTATAATTTTAAACGATTGGAAGAATCATGTGATAAAATATTTTTCAGATTATGCATTAATGAGGTATGTCTCATTTTAAATATATTAAGTCACCCATACAAAATGGAGACTTCAGTTGATGCTATGGCAGTCTTTTCTTTATTTATTGATTAAAGAGCAATTTTTGCATACTTTATTGAGCACTTATTATGTTAATGGCAGCTCTCTAGATGCTGAGAATTTTACAAAGTAGAAATCTAGACAGAGTGGTAGATCTTGAAAGGGTCTTGGAAATTGCACTCAAATATAACCTTATTTTACAGATAAGAAAAAACAAATGTAATGTTTGATTATTGTTCTGAAAGATCTTATAATTGCATGGGTAAAAAATAACTTGTTATTATAAAAATTTTATGTATATAAAGAAAATATATTATTCATAAAATAATAGCCTAATAAATATATTAGGCCAGGATAGTGCAGTAGTAAAAACTGGGATATTTAAAATTTTAATTCTGCTATTTACTATGTTTGTGAATTTTGACAATCTACTGAACTTCCTTAAGACTTCAGTTTCATCATCTATAAAGACTGAAAGGACATAACATGGCGTCAATATCGCCAAAGAGCAGCCATTTTAACACTGCCTAGTTTTCATGTTTTTCTAGCAGTTCACTTTAATTTACCATCTAATCCACTAGCCAAGGACAGAACAAGTTTCTCATAGTTAGCTATTGATAATGTTTTACAACTCTCTCGCCAGCTTATTTTATACTAATTAGCTTTTATATTTCAAGTATTTGCTTCCACCCATAAGACCCAAGTTAACCTAATCAGCCCTTCGTGACCTTCATGACACAGACAGACCCCATCACCATGGCAGTAATCATGTGATTAGCCCACTCATATACCTGCTGTCACCTGACATCAGTACCTGGGCTTACCTCCCTTCCCTGATGATGTGAAGCAGGCTACCACCCAATCACCTTAATTCCTTTTCCCCATCAAAGGAAGAGTTTAAAAGGATTCAACTCCAAGCTGCAAGTCGTCATTGCTTTACTAAACTCTGGTGTGGCTATATGCTCTTTGAGCTATGGCTGCCCCCATGTCTCCTAAGCTTTGGTCTCCTCTCCTACCTTGGAAAGGTGAGCATCTTCTCTCTCTCTCTCTCTCTCTCTCTCTCTCTCTCTCTCTCTCTCTCTCTCTCTCTCTCTCTCTCTCTCATTTACTTTCTAGCCATTGCTTTGTAAACTCTGGTGTGTCCATATGGCTCTTTGAGCTATGGCCTCCATGTTTCTTGGCTTTGGTCCCCTCTTCTACCTTGGGGAGGCACATTTCCTCTCTCTTCTCTCTCTCTCTAATTTACTTTCTAAATAGACTATATATTCCTATCTAATTTCTGTGCAATTCTTTGCATCCTTTTCCTGGCACCAGATTGCACAACCCCACCCCACAACATTTTGGAGGCTCTACTGAGATATTTTTTTTCATTTATTAAAATTTGTGTGCTTATTCTCAACATGTTTAAACTTCAGTCACCTTAAAGTACTCTCTGTTTGATGCAGTACACCTATCGAGACACTTTTTTTTACTGCTCAAAAATTTTGAACTCATCAATTTTGGTGCCTTTTAGTGCTTCTACCGTTTTTTGTTTCACCTCTTCCACACTAGCAAAATGTTTCCTCTTGAGGATTTTTTAAAATCAGGGAAACAAACAAAAAAGTCGCTGGGAGCAAGATCAGGTGAATAGGGAGGGTGGAGTATGGAGGTCATGCCATTTTTGGTCAAAACTACTGAACACTCAGCGTGGTGTGGGCAGGTGCATTGTCATGATGGAAGAACAACAGTCACCTTTTGCCAAAACTCGGGACATTTCTTTTGCAAATTGTGATGTGGCCTTCTCAAAATTTCCAGATATAAACTTTGGTTGCCTGTTTGATCAGGAGGAACAAATTGAGTATCCTACAAGAGGCCCACCCTCCAAAAGTTAATTCCATTTTTTGGTTTATGTCCTTTGCCATATTACTTTCAGACTGAACTTGTCAGTTTCTACAAATATGACATAACTCTTCATTGGTTTGGTTTGCATTTCTGTCAGCATTTCTTTGTAGTTTCTAATGAATAGGCTTGTATATCTTTTGTTATATTTCTTTCCAAGTATTTCATGTTTGTTGATGCTACAGTAAATAGTATTTTTAAAAAGTAAAAATTTTTCATTATTTATTGTAAATATATAGAAATAAAATTGATTCTGTATCCTGCAACCTTGTTAACCACACTAATTAGTTTGAGGTTTTCTTTTTTTTTGGTACAATGATTGTCTATATAGATGATTATTATGTCTACAATTAAAGGTGATTTTACTTCTTCTTTTACAATAGAGGTTCGGCTGGGTAGAATCTCTAACACAGTGGTTGGATAGAAGTAGTGAGAGCAAATATCCTTTTTCTTGTCTTGTTCATGAGTTGTTTTAGGGGAAAACTTTTACTCTTTCCCTGGTAGGTATGAAGTTAGCTGTAAGTTCTCTGTAGTTGCCCTTTTTAGGTTGTGTAAATTCCTTCTATTTATAGGTAGCTGATGAATATTCAGATGTTAAAACCCATCTTAGAATTCCTGAGACAGACCCCTCTGTGTATGATGTATTTTCCTTTTTATATGTTTGGATTCAATTTGCTAAATTTTTGTTAAGGATTTTTACTTTTTAAAAAATTGTTTTTTTTTAAATCTTTTAAAATTTTTTCACTTAATATGTGGGGTACAATTCAGGATTGGGTATGCAAGTGGTCATCATACAGGTTAAGTTTGGGCTTCCCTTTGGTCCCCACTTCACCTGGTTTGAGATTAGGTACCCTTATTGATGTTATGTACCCTACTCTCTCTTGGCAGTGTCCTGCTACTGCTAGTTGCTTTCTTATAGTATTATGGTAAATGTTCTGGGTCGGCTTATGAGTGAGAACATGTGGTACTCAGTTCTTTGTTTCTGTGATAGATCACTCAGTATGATAGACTAAATCCATCCAAGTTGCTGCAAAGTTGTTTTTATTTTTCTTTTCTTTTTTTTTTTTTAACAGAAAGCAAAATTTATTGGTGGGGATGAAGAGCTAACAGAGTGAAAGCCCTCATGAGTGCAGGGCCCACCACTTGTCCAGGGGGTGAGATTAGGGATGTACTTGACCCCATAGCCATCTGGGATGAGCCACTTCTCAGCCACCATGTCTTCAAATTCATCTGTGTTAAACTTAGTAAAGCCCCACTTCTTTGAGATGTGATCTGGCGGCCAGGGAACTTTGAGCTTGACCCTGTGCAGGGCCTCAATCAAGGGCCTCCTTGTTCTGCGCTTGGTGCGTACTGACATAATGACTTGGTCAATATGCACCCTGGTCACGGTGCCCTGGGGCTTCCCAAAGGCACCTCGCATACCTGTCTGGAGCCTGTCAACCCCAGCACAGGACAACATCTTATTGATGTGGATAATGTGGAAGGGGTGGAGTCTCACTCGGATATGAAAGTCATCTTTGCCACAATTTTTTACCATGTACTTGTTGGCACAAATATGGGCAGCCTCCAAAGCTTCAGAAAACAGCTATTCATATTCATCCTACACCATGTGACCACAGAGTGGGAGCTCATCTACTTTCACCTTCTTCCACCCAAGGTCAAAGGTGCGAATCTTGGCATCATGGACACCTTGGCAGAAGTGAAAAGTGGGTACAACTTGTTCTTACAATACCATTAACACTGGGCAGGGTGGCAGCCCACAGTGACATCAGGATTTTCAGTGGCTCGCTGAAAGACAAGACCCCCACCAAGATCTTTAACCTAACATTTTTGGAGGTCCCGTGGAGATCCCCCGCTGGAAGATTTTGTACCTAACAATGACATAACTTGTAGGGTTGTTTTGAGAATTCAATGTCAATGTTTCAAAAGTGTTAAGATACATTCTCTCATGTGATAAATACTCAATAACTTACTGAGCCAATGCTGCCTTGGAATTGCCAAACTAGTATTTACAGATATCAATTGCCCTAGAAAATTCCAGTCTAGTAAGACAGTATCAAAGGTAACTTAATTTTTCTTCTCTCTTTTCCTTTTCACTCCTTTTCCAAAACACATACCATACAATGACTAAAAACCACATTCTTCTTTTGTCTTGTAAGATACCAGTCTTCTCTGTACCACCACCACACACACATCCACTGAATGTCTATTACCTTAAAGACACAAGCTCTTGGTTTCTTTATAAACTATGATGAGGTTAGCTGCTTTGGCTGCATTTGTCAGAACAATGTCACAATAATTCAAAACTTTGGTAATATGCATCCACAAATAGTAGCAGTCACCTTCCTTTTGGAAAAACTTCCATTTCTTCAATTTAGTGTTTGTGCAAAACATATTTTTGGAATAAGTAGTTATAAAATCATTTCCTAATAAGCTTCATTTCCTGAGGACAAATAAGGGAATCTGCAATATAGAAATAGAAAAAAGATCATTACTCAGAAACTTTGCTGCTGCTGCTGCAATATTGGAAAGCACATCATGCCGTTTTCTGATCTATATGACATTTTATTTTGTAAGTGTATTTATTTATTATAGAGTTGTGGGATACAAGTGAGAATTTACTACATAAGTAGGCTGCATGCAGGTGAAGTTTGGACTTCTAGCTGACCCTTTCTTCTCTTTTGTGAGTTTGGTCAAGTATTCATTGCTTACTCTGATATGTTCAAGTAGCCTTTGTGTTGCCACATGCATGCCTCCCTCTGTCCTTCCTCTCTCCCTTGTCTTGTGGTGACCAGTGTCTGTCAATCCCACCCTGTGCTTATGTGGCTAGTGTTCAGGGCCTGCTTATGAGAACATGCATTATTCAGTTATTTGTTTCTGTAACAGTTCACTTAATATCATGGTCTACAACTGCATCCAAATTGCTGCAAAGGCCATGATTTTGTTCTTCTTTATGGCTGCATAAAATTCGATCATGTATCCATACCACATTTTCATTATTCAGTCCACTTTCAATGGGTATCTAGGTTTGTTCCACGTTTTGCTCTTGTGAATAATGCAGCAATAAACATGCACGTTCAGATATCTTTTTTGGTAGAGTAATTTATGTTCTTCTGGATATATTCCAGGATGGATTGCTGGATTGTTAGAAAGCTCAATTTGTAGTTATTTAAGAAATCACTGCACTGTTTTCCATGGAAGTTGAACAGGTTTACATCTCACCAACCATATAGAAGCATCCTCTTCTCTCCACAGCCACACCAGTACCTGTTGTTTTCTGACTTATTAATGATAGACATACTTTCCAGAGTTAGGTGGTATCTTATTGTAGTTTTGATTTGAATTTCTCTGATGATTCGTGAAGCTTACTCTTTTTTTTTTTTCCATGTGTTTGCTTGCTGCTTGTATCTCATCGTTTGAGAAATGTCTGTTAAAGTCCTTTACCCACTTTGCAATGGGGTTGTTTGCTTTTTTCCTTCCAATTTGCTTGAGGTCCTTGTAGATCCTGAATGTTAGGCCTTTGTCAGATGCATAGCCTGCAGATATTTGTTTTTCCCATTCTGTGGGTAGTCTTTGTACTCTCTTGATGGTTACTTTTGTTGTGCTAGGACTTTTAAGTTTGATAAGGCCCTACCTGTCTATCGTAGCTTTTGTTGCATTTACTTTTGAGGACTTGATCATGAATTCATTGTCTATGCTGATGTCCAGAAGGATGTTTTCTCTGTTTTCTGCTAAGATTCTTATAGTGTGATGTTTTACATTTAAATTATTGATTTATTTTGAATTGTTTATTTAATATAGTGATAGAAAGGGTTCCTGTTTCATTCTTCTGAGTATGGCTAGTCAGTTTCACAGAAACATTTGTGAAATATGGTTTCCTTTTCCCAATGATTGCCATTAATGGCTTTTTTGAAGCTGAGTTGATCAGAGACCATGTTTTTATTTGCAGAATCTTTGTCCTGTTACATTGGTCTATATGGCTATTTCTGTACCAATACTATGCTGTTTTGATTACTGTAGTCTTGTAATGAGGTATAAAGTCTGAATGTATGATGCCTCCAGCTTTGTTCCTTTTGCTGAGAATTGCTTTTTGCTATTCATGCTTTTTTTTGCTTCTATACGAATTTCTATAAATCTGTAGATTGCCTTGGGAAGGATGGACATCTTGACAAAATGCACTTTTCCAATCCATGATCATGCGATGGTTTTCTATTTGTTTTATTATCTTTAATTTCTTTAAGCAGCATTTTGTAGTTCTCATTGTAAAGGTCTTTCACTGCTCTGGTTAGGTGGATGCCAGGGTATTTTATTTTTGTGTCTGTGTTTGTGAATATTGTGAGTGAGATTGTATTTTTTATTTGGTTCTCAGCCTGCTTGTGCTTGGTTTACAGAAATGTAACTGTCTTCTGCATGTTGATTTTGTAACTCAAGAGTTTACCAATTCATGTATTAGTGCAAAGATGATTTTGACAGACTCTCTAGGGTTTTCTAGGTATAGAATAAAATCAACCACAAAGAGGGATAACTGAATTTCTTTTCCTATTTAAATACCTCCAATTTTCTTCTTTTGCCGGATAGCTCTGGCTTGGAATTCCTTTGTTGAATAGGAATCATGAGATTTGGGGAATCTTTATCTTGTTCTAGTTATTAGAAGGAATTCTTCCAGATTCTGCTCATAAGCAAAATTCTGGCTGTAGGTTTGTCATAGATGGCTCTTATTGTTTTGAGGAATATTCTTTCTATGCCTAAGTGTTCAAGTGTTTGTATCAACAAGGGATGTTGGATTTTATAAAATTTCTTTTCTGCATCTATTGGGATAATCATGTGGTTCTTGGTTTTAACACCTATTAATATGCTGAATATGTCTAAAGTCTTGCAAATGTTGAACCAGTTCTGAATCTCAGAAATGAACCCCACCTGGGCACAGTGAATGATTCTTGAAGTGTGTTGCTGGATCCAATTCACTAGAATCTTGTTGAGACCTTTTGAGCGTATATTCCCTAAGGAAATTGGCCTGTAATTATATTTCCATGTTGGGTCTTTGCCATTTTGGGGTATCAGGATATTAGCTTCACGGAATGAGCTAGGGAGAATTCTTTCTTTCTCAATGCCTGGACTACTTTCAATAGGATTGATATCAGCTTTACCTTGTATGTCTTGTAGAATTTAATTTAGAAGCCATTTGGTCCAGGTCTTTATGTTGGTGCAGTGGTTTCTTATAACTGAGTCAATTTCCTGGATTGTTATTGGTGTGCTCAAAGTTTCTAACTCTTCATGCTTCAAACTTGGGAGGTGTATGAGACCAGAAAATCCTCTATTTCCTGTGGATTTTCTCAATCATTTGCATGTAGATGTTCACAGTAATCTCTGATAATCTTTTGAATTTCTTCATGGTCAGTTGCAACCTCAACTTTTTAATTTCTAACTGTGTTTATTTGGATTTTCTCCCTGTCTTTATTTTAGTGAATCTGGCCAGGAGTCTGTTAATCTTATTTAACCTTTCAATGTCAGCTTTTTTCTTATTAATTCTTTCTATTATATTTTTGTCTTCTATATCATGCAATTGGACTTTATATTAGTAATATATTAATGTAATATAATATTAGTAATATTAGTAACCTGAATTTTTCTACTGAAATTAGGATTTAAATATACTTGCCTTTCCAGCTCTTTTAAGTGTGATGCCTGGCTGTTTACTTGTGATATCTCTATTTCCTTGATGTGCGTGTGCAATGTTATAAATGTCCTCTCATCACTGCTTTCTTGGCATTCCAGAATTTGTGATATGTCTTTTTTTGTGTGTTTGTATCCAGGAATCTTATTATTTCTCTCTTGATTTTCATGTTAGCCCAAAAGTCATTCAGCAGCAAGTTATTTAGTGTTCATGTCTTTGTGTGTTTTGGCAGGATCTTATTGGTAATGAAATTTATTTCTACTTCACCATGTTCTGAGATGTTTGGTATTATTTCAATCTTTTGAAATTTTTTCATGCTTGGTTGATGCATGAGAATGTGATCAATCTTGGAGTATGATCCATATGGTGATGAGTAGAATGTATTCTCTATAGTTATTGGGTGGAATAGTCTGTAGATGTCTATTAAATTAAATATCCTTGTTGATTTATTTTGCACCAAAGATCTGTCTAGGGCTGTTAGCATGGTGTTAAAGACTTCAATTATGATTGGGTGACTGTCTATGTTCTCTCTTAGTTTACTTAGAAATTGTTTTATAAAATCAGTTTCTTCTTTATTGGTCATATATATGTTTAAGACGGATATTTTTTGCTGGCAAATTGAGCCTTTTATCATTATGTAGTCTCCTTCTGTATCTTTTAAAATTTGGATTGGAATGAAGACTGTCCAGAATAGCTATCCTGGCACTTTTTTTGTTTTAGTTCTCATAGAAGATCATTTTCCAGCCTTTTACCTTGAATCTGTGGGTGTACTTGCAGTCAGATGGGTTTCCTGGAGGCAGAAGGATACTGGATTTTTTTTTTTTAATTCAGTTCACTACTCAATGCCTTTTTAGTGGCACATCCAGGCCATTCATATTCAAGTGAATTATTTATATGTAAGAATGTATTACTGTTCTAAAACTCTTTGGGAGTTGCTTTGCTTCCTTTCAACACACACACACAGACACACACACACACACACAGACACACACACACCATAAATGATCTGTATGCTTTGCTAACTCTGTGCTTGCTTTTGCAACCATTCTTTCATTTCTGCGCTTAAAACAGTCTTGAGCATCTCATGGAAGGCTAGTCTGGAGGCAGCATATTTTCTTAGAAATTGTATATCTGGAAAAGATTTATTCTCCATTAGTGATAAAGTTTAGCTTGGTGGGATGAGAAATTATTTTCTTGGCTGTAATGGCTTTTCTTAGAGAAGGTTAAAGATGGGAATCCAGTCTCTTTAGGCTTGTAGGATTTCTCTTGAGAAGTCTTCTGCGGTTCTAATGGGTCTTCCCTAGCAGGTTTGTCTGATCCTTTTCTCTAGTTGCCCTTATATATTTTTTTCCTTCTTGCTTACTTTGTGGAGGTATATTATTATGTGTCTTGGGGATAGTTTACTCATGTAATATCTTGCAGGGGTTCTCTGTATCTCTTGCACTTGTATGGTCAACTCTCTAGAGAGATATGGGAAATTAACTGAGTGATCTCAGGAAAGGCTTGTTCCAGAGTATCCTCAATTTCTCCTTTTATTTTGCTGATTTCAGTCAACCATAGATTTTTTTTCCCCATAATCTCACACTTATATAGGCTTTACTCATTCTTTGTAAGACTTTTCTCTTTGTTTTTGACTGTCTGGGTTAGTTTGATAATTTGGTCTTTAAGCTCTGAGATTCTTTCCTCTCCATAACTGATTCTGATCCTTAGGCTTATTTCTGTGCATTGATATTCTAGGAGGAATTTTTTTATTTCTAGCATTTCAGAATGAACATTTCTTATATTGGCCAATTCAGCTTTTACTTCTTGCATGACTAGGTGAGTTTGCTTCTAATTTCTCATGGTTTTCCATATTCATTTTAGTCACCCAGTATCTGAATTCTGTGTCTGCCATCAGGGTTAGGGTATACTGGGTGGCTTTCATTGTTTGAAAACTGATAGCTGCTTTTTCAGGTGATTTTTTTTTAAGTCTTTGACAATTGCTGGTGTTTTCCCATGAGTTCTTCCTCATCTGTGAGGGGCAACTCTTCTCTTATCATAGTTATTCTTTGGTTTTGTTGTTTTATAGTTAGATAAGGTCTTGCTGTCCTAGAGCTTTTTCTGTCATTCACAATAGTTCACTCAGGGAGAGAGAAGGGAATATTCACTTCTGCTCTGCCACTCTTGCTGGTCAGTGCTTCATGCTCAATGTGACTCTGTGTCACAATTTTTTCCATGGTCAGACCTGCTAGGTTGCTTTCTGACTTCTGATGGGAGCTCATTGTGTGGACTAGGTGGGGGATGAGCCCTCTGGCATCTGTTCATTGATTACAGCCTAGAAACTGCCCCCCACCCTCCTTGAAACAGTGCCTCCAGGTGCCCCTTGTGTCTCTCTTGTACAAGTTTTCTCTCAGCACTTGAAAACAACAAATTCCCTGTTACAGAGGGTTCAGTCCCTTGGTCGTGTGAGACTGATCAGAAAACCTTCCTGGTCTGGAGAGGAAGACCGGTCTCCAGATGCTGGTGGTGGGTACTGTGTGAGTGCAACCAAGTGGCAAGCTTTTCCATCCTGGGAATGACTGGTGCAGATGCTCAGAGCATGGGTATGTTACCAACTCAGCTTGAGCTCCAACCACTTGCCACTGTGCCCCAACCATATCTCCTCCGATGCGGACAAATAACCCATGTGTAACTGGGAGGAAGTGTACCAACCCAGATGTTGTCATGAGCATTCACTCTCTGGCACACAAAGCAGAGCTGCAGGGTTCATGTGAGCCTGGTGTGTGACAGGGATGGGGTGCCCAGTTCCAATGTTGGCCATGCAGACTCCCTCATCCTTGGTCTCAATGTGTTTGAAAAGACCTCTGTGGGATGCAAGGTGCTTTCCCTATCAAAAACTTTTGAAGCCACTGGAGTTTACTGGCAGCTGGGTCCGTCTTCTCTGTTCCACTCAGTGAGAGAGGTGCAGGTTGGCTACTCAATGGTGGCCATCCTTAAAAAATTATAGAAATTGAAGTTATTTGCCATCACACTAAAAGTATATTTTAAAATTCTATTGACTTCCAAACTACTCATCACTTTTTGGTTACTAGATAGTGATAATATTGAAATAGTCACAGTAATATCTATTTATATTCTATAAATAACTCCAGTCACCTTTAAGGTACTCTCTATTGGCTGGGCCCAGTGGCTCAAGCCTTTAATCCCAGGACTTTGGGAGGCCAAGGCGAGAGTATTACCTGAGACCAGGGGTTCAAGACTATAGCCTGGGCAACTTGGCAAGACCTTGCCTCTATAAAAAATCAGAAACTTAGACAGGAATGATGGCTCATGTCTGTAGTTCCAGCAACTTGGAAGGTTGAGAAGGAAGGATTGCCTGAGTCCAGCAGGTGAGGCTGTGGTAGCCGTGAGTCTCATCAACAGAGTGAGACTCCAACTTAAAAAAAAAATACTAAAGTACTCTCTATTTAATGCAATACACTTGTTAAGATGCTTTTTCTACTGCTCAATATCATTTTGGAACACATCAATTTTGATATTTTTCAGTATTTCTGCCATTTTGTGTTTTTCCTCTTCCACATTGGCAAGATATTTCCCTGTGAGGAATTTTAAAGTCTGGGGAAACAAAAAATGTCATTTAGGGTGAGATTGGGTGAATAAGGAGAGTGAGGTAACATAGTCATTCAATTTTTAGTCCAAATTTTACTGCCACACATTGATCATGTTAATTACCTATGGTATAATGGGCAAATGCATGGAAAGAGTATGAAAAAAATTGCTGAAGCTGAACATAGCCTCTCAAAACAATGCTAGCTGGTACACTGATTCCAGTAGTTTCCTGTACACTTACCTAACAGGGGAAGCCTGTACTACAAGTGGCCTTCCCTCCAAAAAGAAATACATTTTTTGGGAACCCTTTCTTGTATATTACATACAATTGTGTACAGTAGATAATATTTGATAATACCAAGCTGTGCTCCTGGTTTACATATTTTCTATATTATACCTTGTAATTGCTATTTTCTAGTGTACCCCTTCTTCTTACAAAAAATAGTCAACTATAAAACAAACAGCAGATCCTTCAGGAGGTAATCCAGAAGAAGGCATTGTTATCATGGAAGATGACAACTCCATGCATGTTTTTGCCCCTAAAGGCCTTCTAGTGGGACAACATGAGGAGGTGGAAGGAAGAGGAGGTGATCCTGATCCTGTGTAGGCATAGGCTAATGCGTGTAATCCTATCTCAGCTTTTAATAAAAATTTTGAAAAGTAAAAAACAATGACAAAATTTTTTCTAATAGAAGTAAGCTTATAGAATAAAGGTATTAAGAAAAGTATTTACCTAACTATACAATGTGCTTGTGTTTTAGATGTTTTATTACAAAAGAGTCAATAAGTTAAATATAAAGTTTATTTTAAAAATGTTACAGTAAGTTAATATTATTTTTTTTATATTCAACATTTTTTATTATGATATTGTGGGTTACAGTTAAGGGTTAGCTATGCAAATATGCTTCGTTCAGGCACCCTTGTTGATAAGAAGTGTCTCCCTATCCCCAGACAGATATTTACTACCATTAATCCCATCACCCTACCCTTCCCTCCCATAGTTTCCCACCACTGTCAGTCATTGTCTTGTGGTAATACGTTGGATGATCAAGGTCTACTATATGAGTGAGAACATGTGATACTCAGTTCTTTGTTTCTGTGAGAGGTCACTCAGTATTATAGACTCTAGTTCCATCCAGGTTGCTGCGAAATTCATGATTTTGTTCT
>CAUYQG010214649.1:0-10492 GCA_963574415.1 Tarsius wallacei | reverse complement strand
GCCAGAAAAGAAATTAAGTAGATAAGATTTTGTGTTTGAAGTAGTGGACAAAGACACTGAAAGATACTAATAAATAAGGTTATTCAGTTCTTGCCCAGCTTAACATTCAAACAGAATAGTTTCTCTGTAAACCTAATGGTCTTCTCGTGCCATAACTTCTCACAATCCCATGCATTTGAACTCACTATTCTCAAACTTAGAATGTTTTTTATTTATTTATTTATTTATTGAGCTGAACTCTCACTCTGTCGCACAGGCTGGAGTGTAGTGGCACACTCACGGACACTGCAGCTTCGACCTGCTGGGCTCAGGAGATCCTTCTGCCCCAGCCTTCCGAGTAGCCAGAACTACAGGCACACACCACCATGCCTGGCTAATTTTTTGATTTATTATAGAGATGAGGTCTCGTCTAATTGCCCAGGCTGGTCTCAAACCCGTGGGCTCAGGTAATCCTCTCACCTTGGCCTCCCAAATTGCTGGAATTATAGGCGTGAGCCACCATGCCTGGCTAGAATGTCTTTTTTAAATATCTAATACCTACACATCTTTCAGCCCTTAGGTGATGCCCGACTACTACAGCAGAAACACACAACTTCTGTTGACTCCAATCATAGAAGTTGTTTAGAATATACTCACTAATTAATCTTAACAAGCCCTCTTTGTAATAATTCTTTTTACAGTCTTAATGTTGCATATTCACTACCTTACAAATATGGTTTTTTAGTCTATTTGTTTTACCCACTCTTCCTCCAGCCTGGTTAGGAACCCCTTCTTGGATTCTTTGGTTCCCTGTGACAAAGAAAGCAATGCTGTATCACAGAGGATCATACCTTATTTTTGTAAATTACTATTCCTTTTTGCAAATTATCAAATACCTTTTAATCTGGTAGTCAAAACTTCTTTTTATTACTAGTCTTCAAGGGCATTCAAAAAACTTTCTCATAAACATAACATATACCAGTAATTCTTTTTCATAACAGAAGATCACCTTATAAATTACCAAGAAAAATACATCACAGTAAAACCACTTCTGATATTCTTGAAAAATACTTTTTCACTTTACAAGGGATACAACATGTGCTTCTGTTTAGATGTCACTCTGCATTTTCAGAAGACTTCAAAACACCACAAAACGGATCCTACACTAAAAAGACATCTTTAGTATGTGTTTGAGATCATAGCCTCTGAAATTTCAAAAGTTGCCACAATGTTTTTCCAGTCCTGTAAAGTCAAAGATATAATCCCTTGCTTCCGGTCAAAGAAGCCGGGATCGTTTCCCTCATCCACTTGGTTAGTGTTAGTGGGCTCCAATATTGGCAGCCTGTCTTGGTCAAGCCTTATTCTTGCAAAGCCATCTCTTATAATGAAAGAAACATAAAATATATTCTCCACAGTACGAGAGAAAGAGTTAGGATCGATCACAAACTCAAAGTAGGACACAGGACTATCAGGATACTTTTGAAAGCAGGTTTGCAGCAATCCCAAAATTCTTTCCACTTCTTTTTCCGTGGCTTCGGCATTACTACTCAGGTCCGACTTCCTCAGCTTGGTGGGCATGCTCCCGTTTTCCTCCGCCTTGCGAGCTTTCTTCGGGTGTCGGGGCTTCGGCGCGGAAGGCTCTGCCTTGAACGAGCCGAACATGAAGCGGAACGTCTCGGCCTGTATCATCCAGGACGCCGCTTCCTTCTGCATCCGCTCCCAGAAGGAGAGCACGGCCTTGTCGTCAAAGCCACTCAGCTCGCCGCGCTCGTCCTCCATCCAGTTCAGACCCACGAACGTGAACAGCAGGTCACAGAACGCCGACTGGTTGAAGAGGCTCACGTCGGCGTTCAGCTGCTTCGCCTTCTCCTTGCCCAGGTCGGACGCCAGCACGAGGAACTGGGCATCGAGGGCCGCCTCTCGCGTGCGGCTCACCTCGTCGAACAGGACGTTGGCCTCCTCGAGGGCCTCGGTCAGCGAGTCGTTGGCCGTGTTCACGATGTCCTCCCGGTTCTGCTGGACCGTGTAGATGAGCTGCCGGTACTGCCTGCGGATGTTCCGACACTTCTCTTCGTCCGCAGCAAGCCCCAGCAGGCTCGGGGCGAGGC
Organism: Tarsius wallacei; assembly: GCA_963574415.1. NCBI lineage: Eukaryota > Metazoa > Chordata > Mammalia > Primates > Tarsiidae > Tarsius > Tarsius wallacei. Next base: position 8,405 of record CAUYQG010214649.1, on the reverse strand, counting down.
CGGCCGCCCTGAAGCGGAGGCCGGCACAGCAGCCGTAGGCCCCCACCGCCACCTCCACCTTCATCTCCTCCTCCTCCTCGCCCGGCTTCGCCGAGCACGCGCTGGCGGGGACGGGCACCACCTGCTCCTCTCCGCGCTCTGCGCCCGCCTTCAGGGAGCCTTTCTCATCGGACATGTCGGCCGCGGGGACGGGGCTCGCCGGACGGCCTTCCCGACCCTTCCGTCGCGGGTGGAAACCGAAGAGAGCGGTTGGGGCCGAGGACGCCCGCCCATGCGCACTAGCGGCCCGCCCCGCCCCCAGCACGCCCCCAGCACGCCCCGCGGCAGGACGGCCGGCCCGGCCCCGCCCCCGCCCCCAGCAGGTTCCGTGGCACGCCGGCCCCGCCCCCTCAGGCTCCGCGGCACGCCAGCCCCGCCCCCGCCCCCAGCAGGCTCCGCGGAAGGACGGTCCCGCCCCCGCCCCCGCCGCGCCGCGCCGCGCCCGCGCCACGCACAGAGCGCGCGCAATCATGGGCCGCAACCCCGGCGGGAGTAATGCCGGATCAAAGTCAGCTGTTCTTCTCAGCGTTGACTGTGTCGCCTAACTTGTGAAGAAATTCTTTCAGACAACCTCATGGCAAAACTGTCAGGAAGCCTGAAGACCCTGCGCTTTAAAACGTTCGCTGCCGTGTCTTGCAGTCAGGCCGACCCGCGTGTTCCGTTCTGTGATTAGAGAGTATTTTACTTGGTGTTTTGTGTCTGGAGAGCTGACTCTAGACCTTATGCCGCCGGGCAGGCGCGGGGCCGTGAAATGCAGAACCCCCTTGCCAACAGGCCGAACTGTCACGGTTCTTCTGCAAGGCGGTGGTTTGGAACTCATGACACATGTAAACCGGGTTAATTACTGCCCCAGGTCCTCAAACGCCAAACCCCACCCACCCACCCAGTCCCGAGGGGGATGCTAATGCCTGCCGAGGGTGGGTGCCAGGCCACCGCTCCCTCGGGGAACTTAGCTTCTCCACCCCAAGGAGGAAGAGCAGAGTGGGCAGGGCTCGCTCCCACGGGGCTGTTTATCTGGAGGCTGGTCCTTGGACAAGCTCAAGGCCACCGACTCGGTGCCGTAGTCAGTCTGAGTCCTCAAAGGTGAGCGAGGCTATGACACAACCGGTTATCAAGGACATGAAAGCTTGCTGTGTAAATCAGGCGGCTCATCTCCGTGGAAATAGTCACGCACCGGCTCACTGGCCACTCACTGCAGTCGAAGCAGTGGCTCCACTTGCCTTTCAGTCACACAAGCAGCAAACAGCAAAGCAGGCCCGGCCGGTGGCTCAGCCTGTCATCCCAGCACTTTGGGAGGCCGAGGCGACACGACTGCCTGAGCCCGCGGATTCGAGACCAGCCCGGGCAACTTGGCGAGACCTCATCTCTACAATAAATCAAAAAATCAGCCGGGCGTGGTAGCGCGCGCCTGTAGTTCCGGCTACTTGGAAGGCAGAGGCCGAAGGAGGGCCGGAGCCCAGCGGGCCGACGCTGGGGTGGCTGTGAGCGTGCCACTGCGCTCCAGCCCGGGCGGCGGAGTGAGACTCCACCTCAAAAATAAATAAATAAATAAATACATATATAAATAAAACAACAAAAAAAGAGGGGCCCACAATTGCACCTGTCCAGTCAGGGTTTCAAACAAAGCACCAGGAAGTAAATTAGCCCCACCTTCCTTCTATGTATCTAGACAGGTTCATGTAGCTTTGGCGTTAGCAGAAAATTTCTTGCAAATGCATAAACAGTAAAACCTAGCAGTATTAAGTTACTACAAAATCCTTATGTTACTATTCACTCACAATTATTTTAACTAGGGATAATTCAGGAAGAAATATAATTTTTTTCAAAACACCATGCATTATGGTTACTTAGGCATATACATTATCCTGCCCTAGTAGACTGTTAAAACTTAGTTTTAAATCTTCCAAACATAGTGTCTTCACATGGATGCATTTACTGTACTGAATGTAGAAATTAATATAGATTAAAAACTTTGTTCCAGCACCCATTGCAAGTTGTTTGGCAGTTAAGAATAATTCACAGATTAGTGGAAGTAATAGATCCTACATATTGAAAGAAAGAGTTGGCTACTTGTAATAAAAGTCAGTCATATCCCTCCTCTGAAATAAAGGAAAAAAATGAAAGAAAGATGAGACCCAGCATCATTAAAAGACTGTATCTTTCCTCAGTCTGGCCAATTACAAACTAATATTTAAACCCATATTTTAAGTCTTAGGCGCAGATACAGTTAAGAATTACAAGGCCCGAGCAATCCCCTAGGGTCCCCTCCCACTGTGGGGGCTTTTCTGTCCTCTCAATAAATCCTGCTTTCTCAACAACAAGAATTATAAGACCCAAATCCAAAAAGTTTGCTTTTATAGTCAACTATATTCTTGGAAACTTCAGATATCCATTGTAAATTCAATAAAAGCAATTTCTAAAAGAACTTTAAAAGATAAGCCAACTCTTCCCACCCTAAGGTACCTATCTTCTCCAGGCTCAGAGAAAACAGGCTGACACCAATTGCTCCATATAGAGTCTTTCATCTAAGAATTTCAAAATGCTTTAGAAAACGATATTCTCTCAACCTATTTATAAAGTATTACTAATACCATTTACTGGGATTTCTCAGGAGATAACAGCCCACACAACTTGCTCAGAGCAACAGAGCACATCAAAGGCAAGCATGTTAGTAGGTTGAGATTCCAGTGCTGAATTCTTTTGACACTAGATTCCCAAGAACTGTAATAACATGGAAGTTAGATTATCCTCAGAAAGGCAGACTTGCATTATATTGTCTTTAGAACACGAGGTTTTCGATATTGCTACAAAGTAAAACAATCTCAAGTCTAATGATTTCAAAGTCTAATCACTGAAAGAACTGGATTTCTACAATGGTGACTCTTTCATTAAAATAGCAATTGTCTGACCTACCGTCCAGTTGCTACTAATAACTATTCACATAAAGCTTAAAAAGAAGGAACTGCACTATACAATTTCAAGTTCTACTGGTAAATTTCTCTGCTCTGGTACTTTAAAGACCTCACTGGAATCTACCTGACTAGTTCAAGCAACTATGAGACTTAAGTCAGCCTTGAAGATAACTGAGCTCCCTCTTCCCCTTTTTCATCTTGGGTCTCTCAAGAGTTGCTGCTCAAGGCTCAACAGGCCCCTCCATTTCCCTTCTTTTCTTCAGTGTGATTTTTTTCAGTCCCTTTTCTAGGAGTTTAGATTAATTCCAAGCATTCTCAAGCTCTTTCCCACAACCCCTGCTGCACATGATATGATGGATGGCAAAGGTTACAGGCCTCTATAGCCAAATAAGAAAATAACTCACAGAAGGCCCACTCTTCTCTTCCAGTGAGGTTTTTCTGTGAGACTTATCTACAAAAAATGGATTTGCAAGAGACTTTTTGGAGCCAGGCCAGGAATCAGTCAGGTCTGAGTCCCACACTTCAACAGATATATTATCCTTCTATCAGCCACTTCCTAAGCTTTTCTGTTCCTTCTTTCATAGCAGCTTTTCTTCCCTCAGGCCACCAGAGCATCTGTTTGTTAATACTGAGTTGTAAAGAAATGTAGGAAACGTCCTAGTCTGATTTGCCAGAGTAGCAGGATATTAAGCATAGTTTCTCTTTCATATTAATTTTCTTTAAGGGTATGTTTGTGTGTATATATTTTTGTTTTTTTAGTTTCTTAGTATTCATGGTAAACTTTGATCAAGACAAGTAAGTTTTAAAAATGAGTTTCTGAAAAGACCATGGACAACTGGGTTCCAATCCTGACCTATTAGCTATTAGTATTATCTTAGGCAGCTTGTCCTCATCTGTAAGATGGGAATACTACTACAGTTGACCCTTGAATGACACAGATTTGAACTGCCTACATTCACTTATACCAAAGGCAATTAAAAAATACATTATCTGTCTGCTTCTTTCAGAGGAAAAAGCTTGTATTAAAAAAATTAAACAGAAAATAAATACGGTATTTGCAGAATGTGAAACCCATAAATACAGAGGGCTGACTTTTCATATATGCCCGTTCCACAGGGCACACTTTGGAACTTGAGCAGGCATGCATTTGAGTATACACAGAGGTCCTTGAACCAATTCCCAGAGTTACCAAGGGACAACTGTACTTACAACATACAATTACTGTACTGAATGGGAATTACGTAATGGATCTGACAGTGTTTTCAACTACTGAGTAGGTATTTAATAAAATATAAACTATCCCAAAGATAGCAAATGTAAAAAAAAAAACAAACTGTACACAACCAGTAGTACCACTTCTGGATGTCACTTTAGGAACAGAAGAATACTTTTAAAGGTTAAATAGGTAAGGAGGAATACAAGAATATAGCACACTACAACAAATACCAGTGAAAATAAATGTCATATAACAAAATTTAAAAACCAATGAAGGCTTAATCAAAAGTTTGTAGTTTACACTTTGAAGGGTAAACTACCAGATATTCTGAAGCAGATCCACAAACAGTGTAAGCTTATATGCAAAATTATTTATGTCCATTCTTCTCATGAATGACTCTTTAGATTTCAGTAGATTCTTTAAAATCTAGTATCCAAGAAGCTTTAAATAACTGCTCTATTCAAATAAGATGGCACTATAATGAATGGAGCAAAAGACAAAATGAAGTCAAGTTCCACTAAATAATTTGGACCCACACATGCTCTGTGGTCAAGTCACATGCTTAATGACACTTAGGAAATCCAGTGCTTGCTGACTTGCCAAGCCTCAAGAACATAAACAAGGGTGTGAGATGAGGAGAACAGAATCTTTCAGGCACAAGAACTTCCATTACACCTCCGAGGTCAGCAATGGCCAGGAGCAACATTTTAGCAGATGGAGAGGGTAAGAAAGCACCGGGCATGTGGCTATTGAAGGTGGCAGCATTGAAGGAATTCTGCTCTGGGATCAAAAAGAAAACGTCTGCATTGTTAGTTTCCACTTATTTTCTTCAGTGTTTGTAACACGAGTCTATTGGCTGCCTTACTCTGCCATACAGAGCAATTACGACCATTTAAAAAAATTCATATGCAAACATTTGTTGACAAATGAATTTTTAAATATTACACTGCCCTACAGACTTATGTTACAGATAACAAAAATAATGCCTGGCCCAGTGTCAGCAACGCAGGTGCTCAACAAATAGTAGCCAAATAAATGTAACTTTCTTCTTCTTTTTTTTAAGTTGGAGTCTAACTCTGTCGCCTAGGCTGGAGTGCGCTGGCACACTCACTAGCACCATAGCCTCAATCTGCTGGGCTCAGGCGATCCTTCCACCTCAGCCTTCCAAGTAGCTGGAACCACAGGCGTGCGCCCCCATGTCTGGCTAATTTTTTTTTTTTTTTTGAGTTGGAGTCTCACTCTGTCGCCCAGACTGGAGTGAGCGGCCACTGCAGCCTCGACCTGCTGGGCTCTGGCGATCCTTCCGCCTCAGCCTTCCAAGTAGCTGGAACTACAGGCGTGCGCTACCACGCCTGGCTAATTTTTTTGATTTATTGTAGAGATGAGGTCTCGCCAAGTTGCCCAGGCGGGTCTCGAACCCGCGGGGTCAGGCAATCCGCTCACCTCAGTCTCCCAAAGCGCAGGATTACAGGCTGAGCCACCAAGCCCGGCAGGTCGAGGCTGCGATGACCGGGAGTGGCCACTGCACTCCAGTCTGGGTGACAGAGTGAGACTCCAACTCAAAATAATAATAATAATAATAATAATAATAATAATAATAAAGATCTGAAAACTAACGATAGTGATCTTACTAGTTGATTACTGTCAAAAAAGGACCGACTTAATTTAGATGTAACCGCAAGAAGCCGAGTTGCCTATCTGAGTATGTAAAGTGGGACCCCGGAAGAAAACATCTACTCATTTATCTTTGTTTTCTAGTAAACGAGGCAAATATTTAACAGCTTGATGTTGTTAACTCTTGCTGTGTACCAAACCGCCCAAAACTTAGTTGCTTAACCCAACACCCATGTATTTGTCTCCATTCTCTGAATCAACAGCTTGAGCTGGACTCAACTGAGTGGCTTTGTTGTAGTTGGCCAGGCTCGGCCGATCTCGACTGAGTTGCTCTGGAGTCTGTGGCCAGCTACCGGGTCATCTGGGGAATAAGACGGCTCAGTTGGGTCATTCTTCTCTGTCCCCATGGTCTTTCATCCTCCACCAAGCTAGCCTGGGCTTATTTGCATAGTGGTGGCGGCAGGGCCATGCAAAGCTTCTTCCTGAGGTTTCTTGGACTTCTTGGGGCACAGGGTCAGAAGAAACACAACGTTGCTTTTGTCCTATTCTTTTGGCCAAGGCACAGTAAAAGCCCAACCTAGAGGGAGAATAAACTCTTCCTCTTGAGATGCTGAATAAGATGCCATATTTTTGGTCACGTTCTATTCCCTTCACGTAACAAACTGTAGGGTTCTAGGATGTATTCTTAAGGCAGAAGGTTAAATGCTAAAGGTCTCAAGTCTATTTAGGTAGCTAGTAAGATAAACTGAGGAATTAAATGACTTCATGTTGAGGTGTTAAAAGCCTTGCTTCAATAGTGGAAGGGATTCTGGGGTGAGGACTAAAGGGTGAACCGGGAAAGATAACTATGACTGAAAAGCTCATTTGGGAAGCTAGCCAGCAATTGACTCACAGCAGGCTCCAGCTTCTAAATTCTGAAAGAAAGGATTTTTGAATTGTGGGAAAGGCCCTGTTTTCAAATAGTCTGAATTTTGGTGCACGATTGGGCATTCGCCACACCGCTGATATGACAAGGTTTAAAAGGGGAGGAGGAAGAGGAGGAAGACTTTGATCTTCTAAACTTCAGAAACAACACACAATTTTTTTTTAAGTGAGCGTAGAAAGCCTTTCCAGAATCATAGACTTAAAAGTGTGGCCATCGTGATCCGGAATGCCGACCATTTCTTTGTACATGAAAGCAGACTTTTCCATTTGCGTTTTTTTTCAGGAACGCAAATGAGAACTAACATCAGGTGCTTCACGTTTTAAGTCAAAGTTCCAAAGTGTGTTGAAGTGCTCTACAGAGGAGCACCAGGAGGGGATAAAAGACATTTGGTTTCTGGGGACACGTTCCCATATAGGGACAGACAGCTCAGCCCGTTAAAAAAAAACGACACGTTATTTCTGATTGTTTTAAACAGAACTGGGAAGAGGAGGCTGCATGGAGGGAACTGGATCTCCGAAAAGTGAAAATTTGAGACTTTCATAACGGATCAAAAGACTTCCCAGTAGAGCTTAACGGCTATGTCCAAATAAACGGATTGGAAGTCCATGGAGACTTGGGGGCAGGGCCGGGTGGGCAGTGGGGGAGGTTGCATTTTTTTTTTTACACCATTGGTGCATGGCCACTGGAGAAGTCATCGGAACATGAATCAGGCCATGTCACTTGGTAGCATGAAGGCCGCCAGCATCTTCCATTACATTTCCAGGAAATCCAATCTCTGTGTGTGGCCTGCAGGCCCTGCGCAGTCCAGGCCTGCTTTGTGTTCCCAGCCTGCCTCTGACTTTCTCTGCCGGGCTCCCTGGGCTGTGGCCACACCGGGCACCTTCTGCCCCCCAGCTCTGCCCTGGCAGCCTGTCCCTGGGCTGGGGCAGCTCTTCTCCATTGTGCCTTGCCACTGAGGGTCAGGCTCCTAGCCCCTTCCTCAGGCCTTCCTGGCCTCTCCTCCAAGGTCTCCCCTGCCCTTCTCACAGACCGTTATTCTCTACCCCGTTCCCTTGCTTCGCTGTCTTCATAGCACTGACCAGGTGCCTTGAAAACACATTACTTGTATTTCTCTGTCCCTTGGCAGGGGATTGCGTCAGTATCCGAGGACTTTGTCTTGTACGCTGTTATCTCTCTCTCTCTTGCACCTATCGCCTTGCCTGGTATTCAGAAATGTTCATGGAACAAAAGAACGAAGGAATTGATTTTTGAAGGAAAAACACAGTCCATGTGGTAAAGTTATTCCAGCTTAGTGTGGATGGTTTGCAGTTATAAAATGAGATCACTGTGTGAAAGTCTCAGACAACAACATTGTCTGTTCTCTGCTGTGTGTTGTATCATGTTGACCAGAGCTGTCACTTAGAGACCTGTGGACAGAGCAGGAAAAGCTCTTGTTTTTGTCGAGGGTCACCTGAAGTATGGGTTAAAAAATTCCAAGCAGCAAAATGTCTAGGGCAGCAGACCCCTAGTGATTGATGTGGCCTCAGATAAAATTGTAGAACTTCCATTTCTGTTTATTTTTTATCTCATTTTAAAAGTTTCCAATTTTGTGTGCTTGATAATATATTTAGTTTGTCAGTAGTATGGTAATTGTATGTAGTACATACATAGGTATTTTCACATGTATTTTTAAACATGCTCTGTATTTATGTCATGGGGC
>CAUYQG010214647.1:0-16364 GCA_963574415.1 Tarsius wallacei | reverse complement strand
ATACCTTGTCAGCTAGTTTGGGTTATAAATATGGCAAATATGGTTTATGAACCTTGGTTTTGCTGTTCTTTACTGCTTTTACTGTCTATTTTTCAGGTTGGTATTTAGGGATGTGAAAAAAATTATGCCATAGGCTTCCTCCCAGAATATTCTTCAGTTCATATTCAATTCATTAGCCAGAGTGGTGCTATTAAAACATACATCAGATCATGGAACCCCCTAAAATGCTGTAGTGACGCTCCATGTCACTAAACAAAGGTGTAAGCCTTTACACTGGCCTGTAAGGCACTGTTCTGCCAGCCTTCCCTGTCACCTCTCTGAACCCATTTCGTACTTCTGTTTTTTTTTTGAGTTGGAGTCTCACTCTGTCACCCAGACTGGAGTGCAGTGGCCGCTCCCGGCCACTGCAGCCTCGACCCCCTGGGCTCCAGCGATCCTTCCGCCTCAGCCTTCCGAGCAGCTGGAACTACAGGCGCGCGCTACCACGCCCGGCTAATTTTTTGATTTATTGTAGAGATGAGGTCCGCCAAGTTGCCCAGGCGCATCTCGAACCCGCGGGCTCAGGCAATCCACTCACCTCAGCCTCCCAAGGCGCGGATGACAGGCTGAGCCACTGAGCCCGGCTCCATTTCGTACTTCTTGTCCCTTGCTTGTGATGCTACCGCCACACTGGCCTCTTTGCCATTTCTGAAGTATGCCAGAAATGGTTCTACCGCAGGGTGTTTACACTTGCCGTTTCCATCGGTCTTTAAGTGTCACCTTCTCTTTTTTTTTTGAGTTGGAGTCTCACTCTGCCGTCCAGGCTGGAGTGCAGTGGCACGCTCACGGCCACCCCGGCGTCGACCTGCTGGGCTTCAGCGATCCTTCTACCTCAGCCTTCCGAGTAGCGGGAGCTACAGATGCACGCTACCACGTCCGGCTATTTTTTATTTCATTTTATTGTAGAGACAAGGTCTCACCAAGTTGCCCGGATGGGTCTTGAACCCACGGGCTCAGACAATCCACTTGCTTCGGCCTCCCCAAGTGCTGGGATGACAGGCTGAGCCACCGAGCCCTGCCAAGTGTCACCTTCTCATTGAAACTTGTCCTTGCTATCTTATCTAGAATTGTTACTGCTCCCGAGACTGCCTATTCCCACTCCCACCTATCTGCTTCATTTTTTTGCTCAGTATATCGCATCATATTTTTATTTATTTATTAATTTAAGAAATTTTAATTATGGATACAAAATCATTGCACATATTATGGAGTACATGCGATGCTTTTGTGTATACTTGTTCATCTGAAAAAATATCAACTGGAAGGCAAACTACATGGAGGCAGATGTTTGGTCAAAAAAAAGGAAACCAACGTTTATCGAGTGTTTACTATATTCCAGGCACCGTGTAGGTACAGCACATGCAGGCCACTTAATCCTCACAGCAATCTTGGGAGGAAGGCCACTGAGGAAACGGAGGTCTAGGGACAACATACAGCCTTTCCCAAAACCTGGAACCAGCAAGGGGAAGGCTGACATTCAGCTCCAGATCTGTCTGACTCAAAAAACCCCGTTTCAACTGTATTTTTTTCTCTTCCTCTTTAATGCTGAGACTGGTCGTGCATCTCTGATGCACAGGAGAAGGATTCGGTTGGATTAACTAGCAATTTTTTCTTCTCTCTTTCCCTCCTCTCTTTTGCAGATTTAATGAATTTCTTGCCGCCTTTGGGGATTTTTGGGGTCACGTGCTCAGTAGTTAATATTCTTGAGTAATTACTGGACATGAGGCACAGTATTGCTCATGGTGGATACTGCTGTCTTGCCAGTCAGTGATCTACCGTCCTACCAGACTGATCTTCCCGTCCCCGGTGTTATTGGGAGATTTTCTTTGCTGCAGATTCCTGTCTTGGAACCAGCTCTAAGCAGGCACCCAGAAGCCAGGAGCCCTTCTGTACTTCCCAGATGGCCTGGAGAGTTCTTTTCCAGGCTTGTCTCCATCTTCCTAAGTGTGGCCAGCAGTCGAGTGTCCTGGGCTGCAATTCAGCAGCAGGACGGTCAGTCCCCCATCGGGCTGGGAGACAGGGTGTACTGTGTGTGGACTGACCCTCTGGCCTCCATCGCTCCTTCTGGAACATTTCCTGTTTTTCTAAGGGGAAGGATGAGCAATGATCTCCTTTCTGGGTTGGAGACGAAGGAACATTTCACACTGCTTCACTGTGGTCTGGTTGCCCGGCTCTGCCCTCTGACTGCAAGTTTTTCATCGTCTGTCCGCTGACCTGGGGATGGCCTAAGAGAATCTGCAAAACACTTTCGCTTGTGTGGTCCTGTGGGAACCTTGCCACATTCCTGCAAGGGGGCAGGGCAGGCACACACGTGTTCATTTTGGAGATAAGGACAGTGGGGGCTGTCGCCTGACTCTTTGGGGTCTGTTCAACTTGCAGTCCTGCTCTTTTGCCTGTGCCTGAAAACCAGGTAAGAGGATGCAGGCATGAGGGAGGAGTCGGGGAGCAGGGAAGGAGCAGACGGCCTGTCTCTCTCTCCATTATCTGCTAGTCACTACCTGGAAACCAGCACGATGATGTAACCACAAGCATCGTTCAGTGATGGCTGCCTTCCCTGTGTGGGTGGGACCGCAGTGCCGCCTGGGCTGGGGAATCCCGACAACACAGCATCGTTTTGAGCTGACGCGGCAGCCGATGCCCCAGACCAAGTCCAAGTCTGATGGCATCTCTGTGAGGTGTGTGCAGGGGACAGCAGACATCAGAGCTCTCCTGTAAATCACCTCCGCAAAGGTTTTTTTTGTGGTCGATTCACTGATGACTCATTTATAATCTGGCTTCGACATGGTGAGTCAAAATGCACCACTTTCATTAAAAATAACATTCACTGGGGTCTAACGGCTTTCTTTTCTCTGTTTTTTACTGTACTGTGCGGTTTCTGGAGGGGAAGCTGTCAGATAGCAGGTGAGTGCTCCAAGGGACTTGGTCATAATCGTGCATGCCTGTACGGGGTCCAACAACTCGGGTGTGGATTGAACACATGGCACCGAACACATCCTATACATCCCGCAGCCTTCTGCACTGTGAGCGTGCGTGAGTAGTCAGTGTGAGCGTGTGCGGCGGTGTGCGCGTATGTCTGCCCTCAGAGAGATTCTAATCCATGCACAAATTGCGGTGGCGTATGGTCTAGAAGTATCAGGAACACACGGGATGCTTGTTAGAAAGGCAGATTCCCGGGGCAACCCCTTCAGGTCCCCTGCCACCGTGGGAGCCTTTGTGTCCTCAGTAAATCCTGCTTTCTCGCTTTCAAAAAAGAAATGCAAATTCCTGGGCTTCACCCCTAGTCTCTGAAGGTAGGGCCTTGACAAATTCCTCAGGTGCTCTGGAGGCCCAGTAGAGTCTGGAGCCTTGACTCTGGGCGAGAGAGAATGGGAACTCCCCTCAAATAGACCCTCTCTGTGAACAGGGAGGCCTTGGAGAGGCAAGTAGACTGACTGCAAAACAGAGGGAGGCGGATGGAGGTGAGGGAGAAAAAGGCAGAGGGCGGGGCCGGCGGGGGCGGGGGAACACCAGGGCAGAACTGGGCCTTCCGAGTCCTTGGGGACTGCACTAAAACCCCCTGCTTTTTGCAAAGCACCCACAGTCTTTCAGGTTTGGGGACCAAATCTTGGGCATCCCCTACTTCCTTGGTTTAAAAAGAAACATCCAGAAATGGCTTAGTGGGGCAAAAAGCCCTTGTTGCATGGCCATAGCTTTATATTTTGTGTTCTTGAGTGACGTTGGAAGCTTCGCTGGGGAAGACACTTAAAAAAGATACAGCTGAGGGGATGGGGAATGGGGAGTGATTGTTTCACGCACAGAGCTTCGGTTCTGGTTTTACAGGATGAAAAGAGTTCCGGAGACAGATGGTGGTGGTGGCTGCCCAGCGATGTGAATGTATTTCATACCATTGAACAGAATGCTTTATGGTTAAGATGGTGAAATTTTTTTTGTATGTGTATTTTACCACAATAAAAAAAAATTGGAGAAGAAAAGATACAGTTGAGTCTAACTTGGATGAAAGTCTGGAGGCCACCACTGAGGGTCTCAGCGGCTCTTGGGAAGCCGTCATTTATTTCAGCCATCTGAAACTCGGTCGCCAGTGGTTCTCAAGTTCACGCAGCCCTTTCCCTCCAAGGCCAGGTGTCCGTTGAACCTGACGCCTTTGAGTCTCCCTCCCCATCCCTCCCTCTTCTGATGGAGCCCCTCTCCCAAGGCTCCTCTTAACCGTGGGAAGTAAGGAGTGGCGGTCCGGGAGGGAGGCTTGGCGTGGAAAGATGGGCTTCGTTACACACACCTTGTCCTCACGGAAGGCTGTTGTCATTCATCGTCTACAGCCTGGCTTGGTCCCGCCTCCTGAGTCTTCCTGAGCACCTGGCTGTCAGCTGGAGCCAATGCCATCCCCCTCCTGGGGCCCGCACAGTCCTCCTCTCTTTGCTCCGACTCCACTCATTCTCCATGTCTGGTCTTTCCTGGAGCCCCGCCCGTGGCTTCTGTGCCTGCTCTGGTCAGAGGCTTGAACCCATTCCTTCCTCCCCAGCTTCCTCGCTCTGTCGTGGTTTACCTGCTTCTAGCAGCTTCCATCTGTGTCCAGACCAAGGGACCTCCCCGGGAGGCCTTCCCAGCCTCCTGGGAACAGGAGGCTGCTGTTCCCGCTGGACTGTTTTCTCTCCCTGTGAAAGGGGATCAGATTCTTGGAATGGAAACCGGGTGGCATCTTATGCATCCTCTTTCGTTTTCTGTTCCTTACTGTCCTCTCCTTAGTGGTCAACTGCATCTGGAGACAAATGGCGACGGGGAAGAGGAGGGTCTCGGTGTCCGGGGCTCCATTCTCAGTGCTGCGAGCAGCGTTATCCAGACCCTTACCTGCCACCTGGCCCACTCTCAGTAGGAAATTTACTTCAGCTGATGAATAATTGGGGTCTTCGCAGTTGGCTTTGGAGTAGGTCTGGGGAGGGGGCTTTGTAAAGAAAAGAGAGATAGCGTTGAGTATTGGCAGAATCCTGAGCCAGAGTGCTTGGATTCGAATCCAGGCTCTGCCCCTGTGTGGCTGTGTGATCTTGGAAGAGGGACTTAACCTCTCTGTGCTTTGGTTTTGCTCACCCATAAACTGGGGAAGACAATAGTAGTGCTCACTCTGAGAGTTTTCTGGGATTAAATTAGTTGATATTTGTGAAGCGTTAAGAACAGTGCTGAGTTCATAGTAAATGCTCTGTGGATTTGTTACGTTTGTTTCTTTCACTTTTACAGAGCAGCAAACAGATCCATGGGGGATGAATGGGTAAGTGGCAAGCTTTTCTAGTCACTGCTCCTGGTGGGGACCCCAGGAGCTTCTGGTATGGAGCCTGAGCCAGGCTCTCTTCCATCACTCTGGAGCAGAGACCTTAGCGAGGAGAGAGAAGTGCAGAAAGTCTCATTCCAAGACACCAAGGAAGATGTCAGAAGCCCTGCTGCCTGTGCTCCAAGGCGGGTGGTTCCTTGTCTCTACCGGGAAGCGTGTGATGCCATGTGGGTGCCAGGAGTTGGCAGCACTGTTGGAAGGGGTTTGGGATGCTTCTGGCACCACACGAAGCCTCTGAGCTCATTGCCGGCCAAGGGGTTGCCCTAGACAGTCAGATGTCATGGGGTCGATCTCGTCTTTGCCTTGCATCTCGGCTTAGCACATGGGCCTACCCCCCAAGCGACCTAACACCCCTATGCGCACGCAACATCTGACTCAACAGAGCATTTTTTTAATTAGAAAGGGGAGGTTGTGGCAAACATACACCCCGTGAAATGTACTGCTGTAGCCATTCCTAAGTTTATGGTTCAGTGGGGTTAAGTACATTTACAGTTGTGCAACCATCTTCCCACCCATCTCCAGATGTCTTCACCTTGCAAAACTGAAACTCTGTACCCAGTAAACACTAACGCCCCACTCTCTCCCCACGCCCTCACCAGCACCCCACGACCGCCATGCTACTTTCTGTCTCTGTGCACTTGACGACCCTAGATACCTCAGGTGAGTAGTGGGACCCCCCGGTGTTTGCCCTTTTGTGACGGGCTTATTTCACTTAGCACAATGTCCTCAAGGTTCATCCGTGTTGTAGCACGTGTCAGAACTTTTAAGGCTGAATAATATTCCCTTCTATATGCATGCCACATTTTGTTCATCCCTTCCATCTGACCGTAGACATTTGCGTTACTTCCACCTTTTGACGCTTGTGAATAGTGCTGATATGAACATGGGTGTGCGCATATCTCTCTAGACCTGTTTTGATTTTTTGGGGTATACACCCAGAAGTAAAACTGCTGATCATATGGTAATTCTATTTTTGCCTTTTGGAAAAACCACAATACTGGTTTTTATAGCAGCGGCACCATTTTATATTCCCAACCACAGGGCATAGGGGTTCCAAGTTTTTCACATCCTGACTCCCAAAGCTTTGATGGGTTTTGGAGCTTTTTACTGAATATTGCTTGGTGGAGGTAGAAGAAGGTGGTTACATTCCATATAATGCCACAAATGTTTTACCAAATATTCTTTAAGCAGCTCTCTTTTTCCTTGGGGTTTTATTTTCCTTGGGGTCACAGATGGTCCCTCTTCCCCTATCCTCTTCCTCACCTCCAGGGTTGCCCTGCTTAGACTTACGACCCCTTTCATTATTGATTGTCTCAGAGTATTTTTTGATTAGGTATTTGCTCACGTAGTTTAACAGTAAAAACGTTCACAAACCTCCCTTTCAGACAGTCCTATGGCCACCCGTTCCTCAGAGGCTGCCCCTGTATTACTTTTTTGACTACCTATTTGGAGACATTTTGCTAACATGAACCATGAAGTATAAAAGTGATAGTGGGTCGGCACCAAAAACAAAGCTGAAAGTACAAAGACCAGGAAAAATCAGATAGGCCCATTTAATACTGGCTGAGCATATGAGATCCAGTGGGAAGTGGTCACCTGATTCTTTGCATGATTTGGGTCACAGAAGCGTAATATACACACACCTGGGAGAAAAACGATTTGCATTATGGCAATTAGCAAGGCAGGGCCATGGGGCTATCTGGAGTGTGGGATGGGGCAGCGACCCAGGATTACTGGAATGGAATTCTAGGCAGACTTAACAGAAAGTAGGGGACTTTGGTGTTTGGATAAACATATAAATTCAGACATTCACATTTTGAGACATCTGAGGTAGTGCAGACCTGTTTTCTCACTGATTTGTTAGGTTGTCAGTGTGGACATATTAGCTTTCGAAGTCACAGAGGGCCAGGCTCAGTGGCTTAGCCTGTAATCCCAGCACTTTGGGAGGTTTAGGCGAGTGGATTGCCTGAGCTCACGGGTTCAAGACCAGCCTGGGAAAATTGGTGAGCCCCTGTCTCTATAATAAATCAAAATTAGCCAGATGTGGTAGCATGCGCCTGTAGTTCCATCTACTTGTAAGGCTGAGGCGGAAGGATTGCCGGAGCCCAGCAGGTGGATGGTGGGGTAGTGGTGAATGTGCCACTGCACTCCAGCCTGGACAATGGAGTGAGACTCCACCTCAAAAAAAAAGTGTCACAGAGCTTACCTGCCTGTTGGTCCCATTGGGAGGATGGATTCTGGCCAGGGCAGGAGTGGATCACTCCTTGGGTTGTGCTTTTGAATATGTGCTTTCCTCTTTTACTCTGGTCCAAAGTCGGTCCCTCCGTCTGGTGGGGCCACGAGCTGGTTTTTACCAATGGAACTTGAGAGGAAGTAATTATCTTAGTTCATCTTGTGCTGTTATCACAGAATAGCACAGACTGGGCAATTTGTAAAAAACAGCAATTTATTTGCTCACAGTTTGGGAGGCTGAAAGTCCAAGATCAAGGCACTGGCAGACTTGGTGTTTTTGATTCCAAGATGACGTCTTGAATGCTGCATCTTCCAGAGAGGAGGAAAGCTTTGTCCTCATATGGCCCAAGGCAGAAGGGCAAAGAGAAGAAAGGGAACAGAACTCACCCTTTTATAGTGGAATGAATCCTACCCATGAGAATAGAACCCTCATAGCCTAAACGAGTGGTCCCCGACCTTTTTGGCATCAGGGATGGGTTTCATGGAAGACAATTTTTCCACGGCCAGGGGTGGGGGGAAGGGTGGGGATTGTCAGGCATTAGATTCTCATAAGGAGCATGCGATCTAGATTTCTTGCACGTGCAGTTCACAATAAGGTTCGTGCTCCTATGAGAATCCAACGCCTTCACTGATCTGAGAGTAAGTGGAGCTCTGCGGTACCAGTCCGTGGCCTGAGGGTTGGACACCTCAGCCTAAATAATATCCTATGGGTCCCACCCCCAATGCTGTTACCATAGCAATTAAATTTTGACTTGCGCTTTGGAGGGGATAAATGTTCAACGCATAGAAGTGACTGGAGCAGTCCCTTGGGAGGACTTTATTTCAGTGACACTGACCACTACTCGGAAAAAAACCGAGGTTCTTTACCCCTAGACTCTATAGCCTTCTCTTGGCTGCCTCTACAAATCATATCCACCATTAAAGAATAAATTGTTATTCTTTACTTTATCGCTGAGGGTATTTAATAAAATGCCCCCATGGGCAGTCTCAAAACTACCTTGAAAATGCCACCATTAGTGGAATAGGGCTGTAACTTTCATAGTTCTTGGTCTCTGTGTCTTGGGTCCTCTTAGATCTGTTTAGAGCTATCCCCCTAGTGTGGTTCAAATATTCGTTCCCTCCAAAACTTCTGTTGAAATTTAATCCCCAATGTGGCAGTACTGAGAGGTTAAACTTTTAAAAGGTGATTGGGTAATAAAGGCTCTGCCTTCACGAATGGACTGATCCATTCATGGATTAATGGATTAATGGGTTATCATGTGAATGGGGCTAGTGACTTTATAAGAGGAAGGAGAGAGATCTGAGCTAGCGTGCCCAGCCCTCTTGTCATGTGATGCCCCATGCCACCTCAGGACTCTGCAGAGAGTCCCACCAGCAAGAAGGCCCTCACCAGATATAGCCCCTTGACCTTGGGCTTCTCAGCCTCCATTACTGTAATAAATAAATTCCTTTCCTTTATAAATTACCCAGCTTCAGGTATTCTGTTATAAGCAACAGAAAGTGAACTAAGATATCCCCTTTCTTTTACAAGAACCACTCAGATATTCGTAATTTTCATTAGCACATGGAAGGCGTTCCAATTCCTGGTAGGCCTTGGGAACTACGAGTAGTATATTCCAACTCAGGGTTGAACAAACGCTCACGACTCTGGATTTTCCTTTTATGACACTTGTCTTCACTGAACACTGACTCCAGCTGTCGGGCAGTGGGGTCTGTGTGCTGCCAAGTGGGGTGGCTGTTGTGAGCATGTCACCCTCTTCATTCCTCCATTCCATGCCTGCCTTCTGTCCCAGCTCCTTTCTGTGCCCCACTCTGTTCCCATCAATCAGGGAGACTCCTCTTCTTTTTTTTTTTTTTTTTTTGAGTTGGAGTCTCACTCTGTCGCCCAGACTGGAGTGCAGTGGCATGCTCCCGGCCACTGCAGCCTTGACCTGCTGGGCTCTGGCGATCCTTCTGCCTCAGCCTTCCAAATAGCCGGAACTACAGGCATGAGCTACCACGCCCAGCTAATTTTTGATTTATTGTAGAGGCGAGGTCTCACCAAGTTGCCCGGGCAGGTCTCAAACCCGTGGGCTCAGACAATCCACTTGTCTCAGCCTCTCAAAGTGCTGGGATTACAGGCTGAGCCACCGAGCCGGCTGAGACTCCTCTTCTAGTAGCCACTATCATAATACCAGTGTTGAACAATCATCAAAACCCAGATAGAACTTCTCAAATCTTCCCTCTGGTTAAAAAAAAAAATTCTACTCATATTCCAAGGTCAGTGCCAATAGTGCAAGAGGCATTGTTCTCATTAATGTGCATGTGTGTATGGCAAGTATTTGCTTTATTCAGACTTTCAAATTTTACAATGTGGGGCTAACTGTGAATAGATGAATTTTTTTTTTTTAGGTTTGCATTTTTTGCTTTGAATTGGGGTCTAATTCTGTTGGATCCCAGCTCACTGCAGCCTCAACCTCCTAGGCTCAGGTGATCCTTCCACTTCAGCATCCCTAGTAGCTGGGACTGCAAGCATGTGCCACTATGTCTGGCTAATTTTTTGATTTTTTTTGTAGAGATGAGGTTTTGCTATGTTGCCCCAGGTTGGTCTCGAACTCCTGGGCTGAAGCAATTCTCCTGCCTCAGCCTCCCAAAGTGCTGGGATTACAGGCATGAGACCCCACGCCCGGCCAGGTCTGCATTTTTCTATTGACATATGATATTTGTGTATATTTAGGGGGTATGAATGGTATTTTGATACGTGCATACAATGTAAAATCAGAGTAGTTAGGCTATCCATCACCTCGAACATTTATCATTTCTTTATGTTGGGAATATTTGGAAGGTTCTAGCTATTTTGAAATATACAACATTGTCAACTATAGTCACACTAAATCTTACTCCTCCTATCTGATTGTAAGTTTGTACCCACTCATCAGCCCTTTTCGTCCTCTCTCCCCACGTTCTGATAACCGTTATTCTACTCTCTACCTCCATGAGCTCGACTTTTTCAGCTCCCACGTGTGAGGGAGAACATGCGATATTTGTCTTTCTGTGCCTGGCTTATTTCATTTAACATAATGAACTCCAGTTCTACCCCTGTGGCTGCAAATGAAGGATTTCATTCTTTTTAAAGACTGAATCATATTCCATTGTGTATATGTACCACCATATATTTATCCAATCTAGATGAATATGCTTTTCCCGAATTCGGGCTTCGGACAAAAGTATTTAACGGGTCTAAGCATTGAGGGTTGTCCCTTTGGCATGGTACCCACGTACCAATGACAGAACAGCTGATCCTACCGGGGAAGAGCATGGTGTGTGTGTGTGTGTGTGTGTGTGTGTGTGTGTGTGTGTGTGTGTGTATGTGTGTGGCACTGGAGTATGAGAGAATGTTTCGGAAGCTTAGCTCACATGAGAGGACATCTTCCTCAGTACCTTCAGAGGTCTTTGAGTGGGTTTGGCCTCTCAATACCCTTTCATCAATCTTGGTCTTTTTGTCAAGTTTCATGAGTCTGTCCCAAATCCTTGGTGACGTCCTTTTGCACTTTCTGCAGAAACTGGGGAACTAAGGTTGACCTTGCTCTCTGTCCTTCTTTCCTTTTAGTTAAGTTCCCCTCGAAAGTCATAAAACGGATGCATGCAGGATTCCAGAAAGAAAAGAAAAAGGAAAATACAAGTGAGTGGAGCAAGGATTCATTTCCTTTTCTTCTTTTAAATGACATTTGGCAAAACTGATTCATTTGTCGTGAAATGATTGGGATCCTCTCTTAATCTTCCCATGAAAACCTGTGTACTTTGAGAGTCAGAGTCACATGAATCTTCGACTGGCAGAAATGTAAATGTTTTGAGAAGTCTGTGTTTTCGAGTTTGAGCCACAACAGAGACTGAGAGACCTGTGGATGAAGGCTGGTGGTGCAGGCCGATATTCTGGGCAATTTCTAACTCTGACAAGACACAGATACCTCCCTTCCTCCCCTGATACATCCCCTTCAGTCAACCTCCCTGATTCTCCCTTTATGACATTGGACAAAGGCGTTGGAGGGAACCTTCAATTTAAATTCAAATAACAGTTCACCCCATCACTATTTCTTTGCCCCTTTTTGGGTGAGAATGGGAGTATGGAAAAGTGGTGACAGGCTTCTTTGTGAAAAAACTTTGTTTTTTTTAGAGCCAAGGTCTCTGTTGCCCAGGCTGGAGTACAGTGGCATGATCACAGCTCACCGCAGCCTCCAACTCCTGGGCTCAAGTGATTCTCCTACACAAGCCTCCTGAGTAGCTGAAACTATAGGCATACCACCACACCTGGCTAATTTTTTACTCTTTTGTAGAGATGCGGTTTTGCTGTGTTGCTCAGGCTGGTCTCCAATTGGGCTTAAGCAATCTCCCTGCTTCGGCCTTCCAAAGAGCTGGGGTTATAGGTGTGAGCCACTGAGCTCAACTTTCTTTGTGAATTTAAAACTCTGTGTGTCTCATTCAGAGGGGCAGATATAAGTATTCCCAGTACAAGGCCCTACACCGTCTGATCCCTGAGACTAAGAAGGAGGAAGAAAGCAAAGAGCATGGAGCTTTACGTGCACGTTGTCAGATGATTGGGTATTGATGAAATTGGCTGGCCCTCTTTTAGCCCAAATGGAGGAGGAAACAGACCTGCCTGCCTTTCCCGTTCTTGTTGGCTAGTCCATCAGGTCCACCTGATTGCTGCAGGGTGCTGTTCTACTCATGGCCGGTGTTGTTTCCAGCTCTGTAGACACACACGGGGGAGGGGTGAGACTGCCCAATGAGTCATAGCCTCGAAGTCAGGAGATCAGGTGCTTGTCCCAGCTTTGCTACCTATTTGCTCTGTGGAGTGTGGCAAACTCTTTCTCATCTCCAAGGTCTGATTGTCACATGGCACTCTCTGTGTCATCAAGGTCTGGGGAGGCTCCAGGGAGAACAGGGATCATGAACTGAACGCCACCGCACCAGTGTCAGGGTGGGCTCTGAGGGATTTTCATCTAGTGGCCACATATTAAGGATGGGTAGGACCAGGGCTTGTCTGGAAATGTGAGAACACCCAGGTGATCAAAAACTTTTTAGTCTGTTAGAGCTGGATGGAATCTTGGCAAATATTTATTCCACCTCCACCATTGGACAGAAATGGAGTCTCAGAAAAGGGTTGTGTTGGGCCTTTAGAACAGTCGGGGAGAGGCCTTAGAGAGACCCTACTGACACAGTGGGGCCACGTGCCAAGGGGATGTTGAGTGTCGCCCATTCAGAAACAGAACTGGCAATGGAAAGGCAGATGGCAGAGCTGAAAGGTCCTCCCCCTACACCAAGAACAAAGACCCCAGGGAGCAGACCCCTGGCGGGCAGGATCCAGATGGTTCTAGTGTTCCTATTCATTGTGGCAAGTCCCTTGACCTTATGAGCAGAGGTGAGCCTGGGATGACCCTTCCAAGTCCTGGAGCAGCCTGACGATCAAAGGCGCCTGTCCGTGGCAGCCCCTTTGGGGTGAACGGGGCTGTGAGGTGGCCATGACTCAGGCACTGCCTGCTGGAGGGCTCTTTCTCCACAGCACATGGCTCTGGGGGAGAATTATAGGTGTGGAGGAGACCCCTTGAAGGGTGCAACTTTATAGGGTGTGAATAAAGACTGATGCACGATGCCTAGTAACAAAATAAGGGGACGCTTCAGATCTTGACCTCATCCAGAGAGGCCTCGACTTGTCCAGCGGGACTTGGGCTGTTGATGGGGCCTGGGGTGGAGAAGGCAGAGCATGGCAGGTTCAGAAACGCAGGCACCAGTCCAGGAGAACAAGAGCTCTTCTTTCTGAAGTTTTAGATATGTGCAGGCCCCGGGCTCTCTCTGCTTTCAGACAACTGGCACCTGTGACTCCAGTCACACAAAGACAGCTGGGGAGGGACAGCTGCGTTCCTTGCTGCTTCAGGAATGTTGGAAACACTGGCCTCGGGTGGAAAATATCTCTCACTCTCTCATGTCACCCTCTCCCTCTCCAACCTACACAAACCTACCAGGTCTGTGAGCCTCTCTGGCACGATATCTCAAGGTATCTGTACTCTGCCTTGTTTTACCAGACGTGGATGACACATCTCCCTGTCAAACCCACATTATTTATTTATTTATTTATTTTTGAGTTGGAGTCTCACTCTGTCACCCAGACTGGAGTGCAGTGGCCGCTCCCGGCCACCACAGCCTCGACCTGCTGGGCTCCGGCAATCCTTCCGCCTCAGCCTTCCGAGTAGCTGGAACTACAGGCGCGCGCTACCACGCCCGGTTGATTTTTTGATTTATTGTAGAGATGAGGTCTCGCCAAGTTGCCCAGGCGGGTCTCGAACCCGCGGGCTCAGGCAATCCACTCACCTCAGCCTCCCAAAGCGTGGGATTACAGGCCGAGCCACCGAGCCCGGCTACACCCGCATTATTAGTCACGACAGAACATGGGTTCTCCTAAAAGGAAACAACGCCTTCCTTGTTTCTCTGGTCTGCTGGACATGGCGTGGAGGTTGATCAGAGAGACTGAGAAATCCCTGAGAAACAAGCCCTGGGTTTGGGACAGGGCCGTGGGACTGGGGCTCTCGGCCCACTGTGTGGGAGGAGGGAGGAGGCAGCCCTCTGGTTTCCTTGAAAACCACATGGAGAGGTTGACTGACACTTACGTGATCACTCAGAAACTGGGGATCCAGGAGAGTGAGTGTAGAAGTGTCCGCACTTGGTCCCAAATCCCAGACTGTGAAGGGAACAGTTACGTTCTTTCTGGAAGCAACCTGCACAGAGGCCCGAAGGAATCCGAACTGCCGTAGAGATTTCTCCTGAAGGACAAGGCAGCTCGCGGCCTACGTCAGCGAGGGGAGGCTACCTAGTTCCTCTGAAACTGAGTCGGTTTGGGAAGCGGAGTCAGAGGGAAGGCCGATGTTCTCCCTGGAGCAGGGCCAGGACATGAGGGCTGGACTTTGCTAAAAATAAGCCATTCATGTTTGGATATCGTGCTCTGTCTCCTTGGAGCCCTGGCACTTGGCACTCTGCCGTGTCCCGTGGCACCCTGTGGTGTCCTATGGGTTGGGGCCAGGGACCGACTCAGGACCAGGACGTTCTCTGGACTTTTTCCACTGGGCAGGGTGATGGAGGTCATGCTTTGTGATGAGTCGCCCCGTCGCAGCTGTGGACCCCGCCAAGGGCAGGGGCCATAGTGGGAGAAGGGGCTGGAAAAAGTTGCTTCTATGGTGGGAGCCCCCCAGGGGTGTCAGTGGGGTCTGCTCTTCTGAGGGGCCGACTCTCCTGGTCATTTGTTCCCTACCCTTCCCGGAAGCCAAGCTGTCTCCCTGGCAAGGCTCCTCCTGAAATGCTGATGCTGCTTGCCAGCTATTAGTGGGTAGAAGAAGTCAGCGTCCTTTTCCCAAAATGAAAGAAAAAAAACAACTTTAAAGTGTATTCGTTATTTTAAAAGTCAATCATCAAAAGCATAAAGAAGAAAAAAAAAACACCTATTATCTACCTCCTTTCATAACTATCTAGAGGAAATGTGCCTATTTTCTATGCACATTTAGGTAAATACATTTCTCTTTTACAAGAATGAGATTAAGTCAGCATTTTCCAACTGATATTCTTACTTCATAATAGATCATGGACAACTTTTCATAGCCATAATTGCAGACTTACAGGATCATTTTATGTATTGATTATTATTATTATTTTGAGTCGGAGTCTCCCTCTGTTGCCCAGGCTGGAGTGCAGTGGCACGATCATGGCTACTGCAGCCCTGACCTGCTGGGCTTAGGCGATCCTTCCACCCCCGTCTCCCGAGTAGCTGGGACCACAGGTGTGTGCCACCAAGCCCAACTAAGTTTTTGATTTATTGTAGAGACGATGTCTTGCCGTGTTTCCCAGGCTGGTTTTGAACTCCTGGGCTCAGGCAGTGCTCTTGCCTCTGCTTCCCAAAGTACTGGAATTACAGGCGTGGGCCACCATGCCTGGCCAAGGATCATTTTAATAGCTACACTTAGAGGAATCATAATTTAACCCAGGGGTTGACAAACTTTTTCTGTAAAGGGCCAGATAGTAAATATTTTTGGTTTTGCGGGCTAGATGGTCTTTGTTGCAAATACTCAACTCTGTTGTTATAGCTCTAGAGTAGTCAAAGACGTAAATAAACAGGTGTGGCTATGTTCCAGTAAAACTTTATTCACAAAACAGGTCCTGAACTGGTTTTGGCCCACTGGCCTGCTTGCCAACATCTGATTAACCTGTTACCTACTAATGGACATTTAAGAAGTTTCTGTATTTTTGTCATTAAAAACAATACATAAATATGTTTGTGTGTGAGTATGAATATGGTGTGTGTATGTGTATATGGTTCACATAAATACAGGACTCACACACGGAGGATTCAAATATATATATATTCTTATCTAATGGCATTCCTAGGATAAACTGTAGGATACATATATATATATATATATATATATATATATTTATTTATTTATTTATTTTTTTACTTTTTTGAGTTGGAGTCTCACTCTGTCACCCAGGCTGGAGGGCAGTGGCACGCTCACGGCCACCACAGCCTCGAGCTGCTGGGCTCCGGCGATCCTTCCGCCTCAGCCTTCCAAGTAGCTGGATCTACAGGTGCACGCTACCACGCCCGGCTAATTTTTTTTTTTTTTTTTTTGAGTTGGAGTCTCACTCAGTTGCCCAGACTGGAGTGCAGTGGCCGCTCCCGGCCACCGCAGCCTCGACCTGCTGGGCTCTGGCGATCCTTCCGCCTCAGACTTCCAAGTAGCTGGAACTACAGGCG
>CAUYQG010214645.1:0-17690 GCA_963574415.1 Tarsius wallacei | reverse complement strand
CGCTTTGGGAGGCTGAGGTGAGTGGATTGCCTGAGCCCGCGGGTTCGAGACCCGCCTGGGCAACTTGACGAGACCTCATCTCTACAATAAATCAAAAAAACTAGCCAGGTGTGGTAGCGCGCGCCTGTAATTCCAGCTCCTTGGAAGGCTGAGGCAGAAGGATCGCCAGAGCCCAGCAGGTCGAGGCTGCGGTGGCCGGGAGCGGCCATTGCCCTCCCGTCTGGGTAACAGAGTGAGACTCCAACTCAAAAAAAAAATAAAAATAAAAATAAAATAAATAAAATAAATTTTTTTAAAAAGAGTTGAGTGAAAGGAACAAGAAGTGATGACGAGTCCACAGATTGGAGAGCCCGCTCAAATGTACAGGCAATGGGCAGGTGTCACCCTTAAACCCTTTATAACACAACATACTTCGGTAAAAAACACAGACGCTTCATGCAGAGAACTGCACCTGCTACCGCTGAGTGCCTCTCTCTAATTCAACAAAACCGACATTCAGGTCCAGTCTATTCCATGCGAATGCTTAATTCGCGCACATGGAGTCAAGATTCAAGATGTCTGTTCGGCACATTAAGCCATCTGGCTCAACACCGAGCATGTGTGCCTGATCTTGCTAGAGAAGCTGTGAAAGAAAAGCACATGACATGCTGCTACAACATCTTTTCACACAGCAGAAAGTAGGGTTATGTGAATTTGTATCGTCTTCCTTTCTACTTTTCCATTTCTTAATACTGGGAATTTATTTTTGAAAAACTGGAAACATACTATTGAAAAAGGCAACAAAGATGAATTTGCTGCCTAAAAAAGATGCCAGGATTAAGCCAGTCACAGAGTTGCTAAGTATAGATCAAGCCCTTAATTCTTTTTTTTTGAATCAGAGTCTCACTCCATCGCCCAGGCTGGAGTACGGTAGCACACTCACGGCCAGCTCAGCATTGACCTGCTGGGTACTGGTGATCCTTCCACTTCAGCCTTCCAAGGAGCTGGAACTACAGGCGTGCACCACCACGCCGGGCTAATTTTTGATATATTGTAGAGACGAGGTCTTGCCAAGTTGCCTGGGCTGGTCTTTAACCCACAGGTTCAGGCAATCCTCTTGCCTTGGTCTCCCCAAAGTGCTGGGATGACAGGCTGAGCCACTGAGCCCGGCCCAGCCCTTAATTCTTATAGCCAACCTCTCTATGAGGTCGAAAAACCTTATTACCCATTTCTGATAGAAGGAAACTCAGAGAAAGCAAGCAAATTCCCTAAAGCCACACAGTTAGAAAGTTGGATCAGCTACTGTATTTATCCATGGACATCTAACCACTACATGGTACTGCCTACTCCATGTGCTCATCCTACAATCATGTTTCTCTAAACACCATCACTCATTTCCCCTCACTCTACTCAATGTACACAAACAACAGTTAAAGACAACACATTGTGGAAGGTGGGTCCCACATATGCGGTACGTGTGTGATTTGCAGTCATCTCCTCAAAGTCCATCTCAAAAAGTTCATAGAAGTCGTGTAAGTCAAAGGTCTCACAGATGTGTTTACTTTCCACACTAAATGCACAAACATAAACTTATTGTATACATTACTCTTTCGCCTTATGGGAAGACACGATGACATATGATCAAAAGAAGTACAGGACACACAGGAGAACACATTAAGAAACACAACAGGGATGCAATCAGTCAAATTCACACTTGGGGAAAATTTTATAAAACAGAGAAAAAAAAAGTCCAACAAATATGTTGCAAGAGGAATAAAAACGATGAGGAAAAACCTATGGATTAAAATAAATTGAAGACATATCAACCAAACAGCATATTCAGGACAAGTGGGACCTAGGACAAGTGAGGAACTGGGAAGAGTTTCTGGATTTTTAAGACATTAAGAAATTTTTTTGGTTTTGGATGGGCGTGTATGGTAATTTTTATCTAAGGTATTGAGCATTTAATTTTGCCAGAGGTAAAAGTTTTAGCAGCCTTTTACATAACAATGTGAATACATTTCCCAATATTAAAATGTATACTTACAAAGATTTTTAAAATTTCATGTTGTTTTTAACCACAATTAAATCTTTTAAAAAGATAACTAGGCTGGGTATGGTGGCTCAGCCTATAATCCCAGCACTTTCAGAGGTTGAGGCAAGAAGATTGCCTGAGCCTGGGGGTTTGAGACCAGACTGGGCAACTTGGTGAGACTGCATCTCTACAATAAATCATAAAAACTAGCCGGGCATGGTGGCGTACATCTGTAGTTCCAGCTACTTGGAAGGCTGAGGTGGAAGGATCACCTAAGCCCAGCAGGTTGAGGCTGTGGTGGCTGTGAGTGTGCCACTGCACTCCAACCTGGGCAACAAGAGTGAGACTCCAACTCAAAAAATAAAATAAAATAAAGATAACTAAGAAAATAGAGTTATGAAGCGTTCTAAAAAATGTCTTCAAATTACATGATTCTTTTACATTAAAATATAAATTTATTATTAAAGTACATGGAGAAATGAAGTCTGTTCCTATAACTACACACCTAGAGAGAACAAAACAATCATTGAAAATAAGACTAGAAAAGAAATATATAAGAGGAGTCATAAACAAAGTTGGATTGATATTTATAAAGACTCACATGTATAGTTTATGATATTCACATAGCTGATTTATCTTTTAACTGAACCCCTCATTGACTTTAAGTATATGTACAGAGTTACAAATTGTCATTTAAGCTCAGCCTGTAATCCCAGCACTTTTGGGAGGCCAAGGTGAGTGGATGGCCTGAGCCCGCAGGTTCGAGACCAGCCCAGGCAACTTGGCGAGACCTCATCTCTACAATACAATACAATAAAATAAATAGCCGGGTATGGTAGTGCACATCTGTAGTTCTGGCTACTTAGAAGGCTGAGGCGGAAGGATCGCTGGAGTCCAGAAGTTCGATGCTGGGGTGGTCGTGAGCGTGCATGCCACTGCACTCCAGCCTGGGCGAAGCAGTGAGACTCCAACTCAAAAAAAATAAAAAATAAAATAAAACAATTGTCATTCAAAATTATAATACACAGGTAAAACCAAAAACACAATAAACTGATGTCCAGCAATCTACCCTAAAAAAGAAACACAGTAATATAAAATTGTAAAACAAGAATAAAAGCCTTTAGGAGCAAATAATAGCCTTAATTTCTAATAAAGTGAAAATAGTCATTGATATATACAATTTTTAAAAATTTAAACTTTATTGCATTCTAGAGATGTGGGGCACAAGTAAAGAGTAACTACACAAGTAAGCTGCGTGCAGGTGAAGTCTGGACCCTCAAATGATCCTCACTTCCCCTGGTTTTGGACCAGACACCCTTTGTGTTGTGACGTGACCCTCCCCCGTCCCCTGCTCCACCCCAGCAGTGCCCAGCGACTACTGATCCTTCCCTTGTGCTAATGTGATTAATGTTCAGAGCCCACTTCTGAGTGATGTGGTTTATATGTGAAATAGCATGGTATCTACACCTTACTTCAAAATCTGAGGGGAGGGAGGAATGAGGGCACTGAGAAAATAAGATGTTGAGTGATTAAAGTTTATTCAACTACTGTCTACTTTTGACTATATCTGAAATCTGAAATTTTGTATCTTTTTTTTTTTTTTTTGGAGACAGGATCTTGCTCTTGTCCAGGCTGGAGTGTAGTGGTGTGATGCTGGCTTACTGCAGCCTCAACCTCCTGGACTCAAGGGATCCTCCCATCTCAGCCTTCTGAGTAGCTGGGACTACAGTTGCGGGCACCACACCTAGCTAATGTTTGTATTTTTTTGTAGAGACATGGTCTTCCTCTGTTGTCCACGCAGGTCTCACTCTCCTGGGCTCAAGCAATTCCCTGCCTTGGCCTCCCAAAGTGCTGGGATTACATAAGCCATCTCACACCCAGCCTGAAATTTTATGAAATAAAAAAAAGTTAAAATAAAAATTAAGCCTACACTGAAAATACTTGTAGATCTCTCATTAAACCAACCCCTGGCTGCTCCTAAAAACTGCAATGCTCACCCTCTTTCCGGCTCTGAGGTAACAGGACAAAGCAGAGGGCAGCCGCCCTTTACATGGGGCAGGTGCTATTGAGTTCACATAGTCCCCGCCACTCCTTCTCATCTCCTCTGCACTGAGGCTGCTTTCCAGCTGACCCTCACCAGCCCACCTGACTCGTCTAGGTCATCCGCCTCCCCAGGAAGTATCTCAGTTTGCAGTCACTGGACATTTGCCTACAAACACAGAACTGCACTCAGACAGATCGGGTCCCGGACGTTCACGAGAACAGTGGACACCAAAGACCCATCTGGATATACGGAGGAGAGGAGTTGAGGAAGCAGCCCACAAAGCTCTAGCAGGGTGTAGTTGGTTGTTGGGGAAAGGTAAATCTGGAGTGGGGCGAGCTCTTTGCTCTTTTTTAGTGGGATCCTTGTAGCCAGCAATCCATAGCCCCTAGGCTGGAGGATCACAAGGCCGGAGGCTCCTGGGGGCCAGACTGGGAGAATGGCAGTGGGGCGGAAGCACAAGAAGTCAATGAGGATTTGAAATTGGAGGTAGGTGAAAACAGACATGTGTACAGGCCTCGTGGAGTTACCTTCCTTGCCTTTAGCCTTAAAGAATGTTGCTGTTCGTTTAAATTAGCAGTCAATGCTCTTCACACATACAAGTTTATCAGCGAGGAAAATAAGATCTATTTTACATAGCAGTATACATATGCCACAGATAGTACAAAAAAATTGGACACAAATCTAAGCATCCCATGATTACATCTGTCAATTAAAGTCATTCAGTAAATAGCAACTAATTGTAATCGTAACAAGCAACCTTTTTACTCATAACTTTACAGAAAAGCCAAATCTCTGGAAATGATGCTATACTTTAAAGATTATTGCAATGTTGTTTTCACACAATGATGATAGGTTTTCCCTACATATTATCATGTGAAAGAAGAATTCATAGAACAGCATCAGTTTCTTGAGCTAAATAAATCAGCAAACAGTTCAATTTCTTTTGCATTTATCCCAGGAAAGGAAAACATTTTTCTAACAATAATTAATCTTCTGTTGGGTTTTCACATTTGTTTTAGCTTAAATACTGGCTAAATGCTTAGAAAACAGGCATTCCAAGAATTTGAGGAATATGTCTCCGACTTTTTCTGCAAATCTCTAACATACTAGGAGGCACAGTTTCTGGACAATAACACCTATTTCATAAAATCTTACACTGTGTTGGTCAATCATATTTTTGGAAATCTTTCATCACATAATTTTCTGGAAAATGTCATTATATGACATCATCTCTGGGCAACTTCTTTGCCAAACTGTTTAAGCCAATGACTGGAAATGGCTTAAAAATTTTCATAAAATTGCTATCCATTCCATCATTCAGATTCCTGGTTATCCTGTCATTGATAAAAATATAAATTCTTGACTCCCACAGTAAAATGGTCATCTCAATGCCATTACTCATTAGAAAACTACCAATTAAAAGGAGAATATACTTTTTTTTGGAAATGCATAGATAAGTAAATATATGTTTATGTACATGAACTTACATACTTATGCATAAGTACTTTAAAATATAATGTAATTTATCTACATATTGAGTTTTTCTCATTACTCCCTCTTACCCAATATACAATCTCACACTCACACACACACACACACACACACACACACACACACAGATTTTGTATTAGTGGCTTTATACAATGCATAGCACAGCGCCCTTTATGGAAGCACTGAATAAATACATTTGACAATTATAAATGGACTCTTTAAATTATAAATGGACTCTTTAAATAAAATAAACCAACACTAAACCGAAAAAAGTAGATTATGTTAAGAACTGGGTAACAAATATAAAAATTATGACTTTAATAAACATCCAAGTGAAGACCCAAATTTTGCAAATCAACATATGCATTATAGAGGGTTATTATTTTCCTCAACACCACTAAGAGAAAAAAGAATAGTGGCTGAACAGCTGCATAGCAATGATGCACAAAAGCTCATAACAAAAAGTGAGAAAGAAACATTTTTAAGATCTGAAATGTCTTGAGATATAATTGTCCACATGGAATTTGGCTCCAGCAACATAGCAAATGCCAAATGAAACAGGCACAGCCCCATGGCCTATAGCATTGTTGAAAGGATGGCCCTGGTCTTGATACAATCCCAGGAACAGTGAGTTGGTGGCAAGAGCCGCTTTTGCCCAGTAACTGAGGCCAAGCACCGGATGGCTCAAGGACAGGACTCAGGACTCCATGACTGAGACTGCCACTGAAGAAAAGGCTCCCACATCGACTGGTGAACTCCTACAATCACTAACATGTGCAGGGAGAGTGGAAAATGAAGAGCATTAGATGAAGATATCGAGCAAACAGTGTGAAGAGCATGGATCAGAGTGGTAGTCAGAACCGAAAGTGGCCAGGAACATGGCAACAGAAGCCCTGGGGGAGACTTCAGGGCGCCACACTCTACCCCAGAACCATGTGAATAAAGATTTTTGTAGTCTTAATCAAAATGTGCAATATTAAGGATTGGGCTGGGCTCGGTGGCTCAGCCTGTAATCGCGCGCTTTGAGAGGCCAAGGTGAGTGAATTGCCTGAGCCCACAGGTTCAAGACCCGCCTGGGCAACTTGGCGAGACTTCATCTCTACAATAAAATCAAAAAAATTAGCTGGGCGTGGTAGCGTGCACCTTTAGTTCCAGCTACTTGGATGGCTGAGGCGGGAGGATCGCCAGAGCCCAGCAGGTCGAGGCCGCGGTGGCTGGGAGCATGCCACTGCACTCCAGTCTGGGTGACAGAGTGAGACTCCAACTCCAAAAAAAAAAAAGAATTGGAAGGGAAGACAGCTAAAACCCGTTTCATGCTGCTAAAAGTAATACCATAGTTTTCATAATTGGCTTATAGACTTCCAGCAAGGTGACACTTTCTAAATTGGTAATGCACAAACAAACACAAATGGCAATAAACACAAATGGCAATGAATACAATTGTTCATTTTGCAGCTGTCCAATCATGAAATTCTTCTGTAGTTGCTGTTATGGAAATTTAGTGAAGAAACTATTTTGGCACAGCCTTCTGAGGTCTTATAGGTAACTCTTAAAATTATATGAGGCTATCATACATGATAAAAACTTCATTCCTGAAACTAAACATTTAGAATGTTCACTCAATTGTATCATAAAAAGAAATGGTGTTCCTTTTTTCAGTGTCAAGTAAAATATATCTTTATCCTAATAAAAGAGAAAGTGATATGGCTAAACTAGACACAAGTTCAAAAGATCAGTGTCATCAAGTCCTTTCTACTTTCAGCATGTGGAAAAATGGCAACAACCTTGGAAAAATTAAGTAACATTCATACAACACTTTGCAGGTTTATAATAGATCATTCATGTACTTCATTTCATCTTTCTGTGGCTGGTATAATTATTACTCTTATTATATGAATGAGAAAATGAAACCAAAGAAGGTTCAGTGGTTTGCCTGAGTTCACAGCCTTAGTAAGTGACAGAGTCACTGACTCCAAGTTCAGACTAGGCCCATCATGCTTCATGTGGTCTCATCAAAGCAACTGAGGGCAGAGGAAGCTAAATCTAAGAGCTGAAATGCTTAAGATTCTCCCCCAGCTTGAAAAAGGAACAAGAACTGATGATCTACGGCATCTGCACTACGCAGGAAGAAAAGACTAACATTTGGGCTACAGGTATTTTTATTAGAAGAGAGAAATTTTTAAAAAATACTGTAACTGACCATCATCAAAGGGAGAGAATTTTCTTTTTTTCTGACACAGAGAGCTAGAATAAATAATAGTTGGTGGCATGCCTAGGCTGTACATGAGTGGTATTATATGTGTCAAATGCTCCAAGTGTGGTGTGCCAAATGTGACAGGAAAAAGTCCAGACCCAGGGCTCTGTATGGTAACCACCTCATGCTCCTGCTCCTTCTGCTTGCCCAGATGTTCAAGAATGCTCATAGGTTTTGGCAGTAAAAAGAAATAAGTAGCAAGTGTTCTCAAAATTTACCCTTTGTAACAACTTAAAACAAACAACAAAAAACAAAGGGAACAACAGACAGGATGGAAATAAAAAGCAGATTCTTCATGACATTTAAATTTATTTTAAAAGAATACTGTAAGCTCATGAATGAGCAGGAAATTAATAAAGTAAAACCTTTAGTAAAGCAATAACAATAAACTGTTAAAACACGGAGAAACAAGAAACATGCTAATAATGCCTAATAGATAATGCTTACATGATTCTCTATATGGCTTTACATTTTCTGGTTTATTGTTAAATTGACCGTTTTAAAGAACAGTTAAACCATTTCTATTATCATTTTAGCCTCACAAATTATACAAATCTTTTTGTTTGTATAGCGTCTGTGAAAAGTTCATTATGTTTAGGCGGAAGCTTACTGATTCAAAATCCACAAGTTCTGATTTAAGCAGGAAGAGACAGTTGCAATAGAGTTCATCTAAACAATACAATAGCTAAGCGGATGTGTACTTTATGCCTGAATAGAAAACAAGTTGCTCTTACATATACTGCTTTAAATTAAAGTGCTGTGCAGCTAATAAGACATCATAACACATAACTCAGCACACATAAAACTGTGGCACAGAGTTCTATGTGATGTGGCCAAGTTAAAATGGCCAATTCATGGCAGAACCAGACTAGAACTCAAGCCTCCTGATAATTAATATGCTCTTCCTGCTAGGCCATCCTGTCTCCAACCCCATTACAAAATCACAAATGAATTCACAGTATGAATTAACCTCTGGAAAGTATAATAAAGGCTATGTACTTGATGCTCACAATTTCATTACACATTCTAAAGAAATTGCTGTTGTGTACTCAATTCAATTAAATTACCTTTTCTGGAGAACTTAAATATTAAATAAAGTAAAAACTTAAATAAAAATTTAAAAAACGGTACAGGCCACATTCAGAGACCTGCTTGTTTGCAAATGGATAGATGAATGTATCTTTAAAGTATCAAACGGTCCCAGTAAAAATTCAGATAACACTTTCTTCCTCACAGGTTTCTTCCTAAAATAAGCTAGCCCTGACTTCCAGAGTAGTCACAGGAAAGATTCCAGAAAAATCACAATAAAGATTTCAGACCACATATCATACTACATAGGTTCACTGTTTGCCAAATTGTGCTAATTCTTGCCAGAGATAATTTGATGTTTGTATTATATGCCTATTTCAAAAGTATTGGCTTTTAAGGTCCAAAAGTACTCTTGCAACATGGAAAGGGCTTTCTTAGTCATTTGGTCTGAATGTAGAGTTTAGATGTATGGTCTATAATAAATACTGTTATACCCATGGTAAAAAAAAGTTCATTTGTTTTATAGAAAAAAAAATCATGTTAAACTACACAATCTGAGAAGACCAAGTAAAATAAACACTACTTTTAAAATAAAATGTTTAAAATTCTGTGACTTTTCTTCTCCCAGAAGCACTTCTGTGTCCTCTGAAACACTGGCCTCTGACTGCAGAGCACTAATGAATGGCCCATGAGCCACAGAACCAACACCTTCAGCCAGGCAAGGGCCATTCACCAACAGCTTTCGGAGGGGTAATATGATTTACTTCAGCAACCTGGATTCTTCCATACAGCCCAGCCCTTGGATCCTAACTTACCTCACGTGATAGTCGGTTGCTGGTCTAAGATCTTTCAGGTTACATTCTAATTCTTCTCCACTGCAAAGAAAAATTATCCATTCGTTAATAACACTGATTTCAAAAGGAAACAAGTTTTGAATCTGGGCCTTTGTCATGTACCGACAGTAAAGAACTATCTATGTCTGATTCCACCATAACCAGAAATAAACTTTCTTGCTTGGTATTATTATTTGTTTTGGACTAGAAAATCAGATTCCTTTTGACAATGCCATCCGAGATCTGGAAAGGCAAGGTTAACTTAAGAACAAAATCCAGAAAGGTCATATCACTTCTTTTCGTTTTTTGTTTTTTTTTGAATTGGAGAGTCTCACTCTGTTGCCCAAGCTGGAATGCAGTGGCGTGCTCACGGCCACCACAGCCTCGACCTGCCGGGCTCAGGCGATCCTTCCACCTCAGCCTTCCAAGGAGCTGGATCCTTCTGCCTCAGCCTTTCAGGGTGCACACTACTACGACCGGCTAGTTTTTTATTTATTGTAGAGATGAGGTCTTGCCAAGTTGCCCAGGCTGGTTTCGAACCCACAAGCTCAGGCAATCCACTTGCCTTGTCCTCCTAAAATGCTGGAATTACAGGCTAAGCCACTGAGCCCAGCCCACTTCTTAAAAGCAAATACATAAAAACAAATAAAATAAGCAAGCAAATAAATAAATGAACGAAAATAACCACACCAGCTGTCAGTGGAAGGTGCCTCCCAGACTCACCTTGGCAGGAACCTTAACCACCTCAACTCTGAACTGTCTTGATGAAATCACAACCTGCTTCCTTCACATTCAAGTGCAAGCAACACATAGCTAAAACCATTTACATAATCAAAAGTTGTGACTGAACCTCAACTTAAATCATGAGGAAGCAATCAACACAAAATAAAGAATGTTCCATTAAAAATTTTCAAAAAGGTGAGGGGGGGGTGTATGTGTATGACTTATTTTAAAAATAACAAACATTATTTAGATCAACCAACAAAACAGGGATATAAATAATAGATAAAAGTATTGTATCAATGTCAATATAAATTTATGCAGTTAATAACTGTACTGTGGTTAAGAAAATATACTTATTCACAGAAAATAAATGAAAATATTTAGTGGTAAGGGAACATGATATATAAAATTATGGAAAAAACTTATAGATTGGAAAAAATGTATAGATTGAGAGGAACAAAGAGTTCAAATGATAAAGCAAATGGGGCATATAACAGTGAATCTGGGTATGAAGAATAAGTGTATTCCTTGACTTATTCATTTTTGTGACATTTTATAAGTATGAAATTATTCCAAATAAAAGACTTTTTAAAAAGTTGCACAGTAGAAGCTGTGTCTCTACCTTGCCTGAAGCTCTGTTGTTTAACTTGCATTGCATCTTTAAAATTTTTTGCATTTGCTATATTAGTTTAATAACAGAAAATTTTCAATACTCTTGAAAAAAAGATACCCACGAACTTTGGCCACAACCTACTTGGGCTTGCGGTGACTGCCACCTTGAGCTGTGTCAGGAGTGCCTGGCATCTCTTTTCTCACATGTTCTATCTGCCTGCCCCTCTGGGCACTCACGACTCATTCCTGCCACCAACGTTTATGCCATGTTAACAACATCTATCTACAGTCGACCCTAGGTAGCCCAGGGATTGGTTCTAGGACCCTGCCCTCTCAACATGCACCAAAGTCCACATAGATTCAGGTTACCCACCCCTCACTGACCCTGTATATCCACAGGTTTGGCACCCCACCAATACTGTATTTTTGATCCCCACATGGTTAAAAAAATAATCCACATATAAGCAGATCCATGCTGCTCAGACCTGTGGGGTTTAATTCTATCTTGCCAGGGATAGGAGAGATGACACCTTGTATTTCTTTAAGGCCTTCACCAATTCTGATTTTTCAGAACAGAATCATAGGGCTGTGAGCCAGAGCTAGCAGTTAGGACTTTATCCTAAGCAAGTGGGGAATCACTGGAGTGTTCGCCAGAGGACAGTGATCTGGTCTGACTTTTGTTTCTGCGCCATGGAGGCTAGATTATAGGAGAGCCAGAATGGAGGATGGAGATTTGAGGAGACTCCTGCATGTGTCTTGGGAGAGGCTGTGGAAGCAGTCTGGCAGCAAGAAGAAGCCACAGCAGCTCAAGAGCTTCCATTCTTACCTCTGCCCTGTGTCTCTGTTGGGAAGAAGACGGTCCATGAAGCAAGTCAGGAAGCAGGTGCAGGGATTGGAAGACATGAGTCTGCGGTGCTGATGCAGGGACACAGGAGAGAAAACAGGCCCCGCCAGCAGAGAAAGAAGTGGGGTTTGTGTGACCACACAATCCTGAGCGTGGGCAGTTACTGTGGGGCATTTACACAAGTAATAAAACAAAACTTGTCTTTCGGATTTTCTGCTCTGCAGGCCTGAGCGGTGCCAGCAACTATGAAGGAGAAAGACTTGACCCTGAAGTTTTTCGTATCACATTAGAACTCAGCTGTGAGCTATTTGAGTGGCCACCACCTGGGGTCCATAAAGCAGAAGGGACTCCTCTCTCGTTCGTGTGCTGAACTTTTGACCATTTAAGAAGGCCACAGAATGAGATGTTTTAAAGTAATTGGGAAGCAGGGAAAACAGAAGGGAAACATAGTGCAGAAGTTTAAAAACCAGGACTAGAAAGAGGTGAGGTCTAAAAAACAAGTGGGAATCACATGACTGCCTAATGGATGTGAAGACTAAAGTCATAGTCACTTTTTGCCCTGATAGACATGAATGGAAAATTTTCATTAATAGCATACAGACAGCAAACACAACCAAGTGATACATTTCACCAATACCAAAGAGCTCTACCATACTTATTTCTGATTAATAATTACTCTAGACAAAATTAATTCTTGGCATTGTAATTTTTACCAATTCTTAAAATGAAGTGTTTTTTTAAAATGTGCAAAGCCTACACATTTTCCCTGTTTTCTATTTTCTTTAACAACTTCAATTTCACAGTTTAGCAGTGAAGAAAAACAATAGAAACATACGCTACCTGTAAATTATCTTGTATTTTCCATCTCGTCCTTTGTCTGATAAGGCAACCTCATAACTGTAGGGGAGGGAAAGACCACTGTGGGGTCCACACGAAACGCCAAGAGGGGGAGCCCAGGACAACACAACTGCTCTGGCCTGAATATTAGAAACCTGAGGAAGAAAAACATGAGACAATATTCAAATCCATTTCACAAGAATCAGACACTATTTCCTCCAATAACTTTTTTGTAATTTTATCAGTGGCTTAAAACTGGCTTAGAGTTCATCCAAGGTAAACTATTTTAATTATGACCAAAGACTTCCTATATGGTGCTCTTCTGTCAAAGTCTTGATGTCCAAAAATGGCTCCTGCATCATCTGTCCCTATGATGTAAACTTTCATCCAAGTCCAGTGCAATTTGAATTCAGTCTTCCAGAAAGTAAAATAATCAGCTATGTTTGGGAACTTTTTTTAAAGATGAACAGTTTCATGTGAGATTTCAATGATCTACATGGTGGCCACATCAGTATGTGGAAGGAGCCATATTTGCAGGTACTTTCTGGTGGCCTCCAACCTTTGCTTGGTGTCAATTACTCTTCAAAGCGAATACCTTGCAAACCGAGTCCCTTGAAGTCCCGCAGATTCCCAGGAGAAGTCAAGGGGTAAGACCTGGAACCAAGGACTGGGTGGACAAGGTTCGTGTGTGTGGAAGTGGATATGTTCCACCTCTCCAAGCTCTGCTCTTATTTTTTGTGTCTGACCTCTCAGCTTCAGACTTCATTTGAACAAAAGCCTCTGGGCCTTAAAATACCCTAACGTACTCACACTCACTCGGTGCTCACTGAGGCGTGTTCCACACTGTCTCCCAGAGGCCCCCCCCCAAGGCCTGAGCCCTCGCTGGCCACAGCAGCAACCTGGTCATCAGCAGATGCTGCTCTGGCTTCCTTCCCTTCCCTGTCACGGTTCCCCAGTCTCCAACAGGGGCTTCCCAGCTCACCTCTCCAGACAAACTATCTGCACTCAAATCTTGGTTACAGGGGCTACCTCTGGAGAAATGCAACCTAAAGCATTCTAATTTTCTAAAGGTTATTTTATTGCTATTGGATATTGGTCTGGACAGCATATTACAGCAAATTAAAAGCAAGCAAATAAGACAACATAGATGCTAAAGCTTAAAGTTCACAAAGGCATTACAGCTGGAGATGATTAGAGCGGCAATGGAGATGTCAACGATTCATTCCTACCTTTCTCCTTCCATTTTTGTCACTATCTAATAAAGATTACTAAACTTACTAAGGTTACTCAAATGATTCAAATACACAAATCAATATGGAAAATGACTGCTGAGTCTCCCCTTTCAGCCTGTCACTCATGACATTTCCAAGAGAGATCCCTCCATAGCATTTTTGTTTCACACTGATGTAGCATCACGACACAGTTAGCCAATCATTTAGTCAGATTCCCACTCATCCTTCAAGACTCCAGCCGGATCTCATCGCCTCCACGCAGTCTCTGTAAAGCATCTCACCCACCATCACTCCTCTGCGCACTACAGAGCCTTGTGGATACTGCTATCATTGCTATCATGTCTATGGTCCTTTGTCTACCTCTCCCACTAGACTGGAACTTCCTAAGGACAAGGCTCAAATCATATAAACTGAATAGTAGTTGCCTAGTCAATGTTTATTGACTGAAAAATAAAAATCGAAGAAAATAAGATAGTCTGAGTTTCTCTCACAGATGACACAGTGGACAGGAGACTCGTATTGCACATCTCTTTTTGCTATGGCACTAGCAGGTCCTCTCCCCCACTCGCCTGCACCACACTGCTGTCACCACCCCTTCAGGATACTGTCCCTTCTCACGCCCGAAGACTTAGTATCTGGCCTTCCTACCTTCTTGTCTTTAACAAACTTCTTTTAGACCCAGCTCAAATGCTGCCTTTGTTTATTCACTTAGTCATCATGCCTCACCCTGCCAAAGGCTGTGGATACAAAGCTGATTAAGGTACAATCTTTGGCCTTAAGGAATCTCAATCTCTTGAAGAGAGAAAGGAATGTGAGGGGCCTCTTGGGAGATATACCAGCACAAAGGAACCCTACGTGCACTGAGTCTGATTCAGAAAAGGTTTCTGCACTGTCTTTCCAGACGCCTTGGTCGCAATCACTGTCTTTTGTGCTCTTGTCACGTTTTCCTGGCACCTATATTTGGTGCTTATTTCTTTACACTGAGCAGTACTTAGATACTTGAGCTGTTTTCCTGCTTAGATTTTAAGACAGCATTTCTATCATACACCCATGTATTTGCTGAATTCCTTCACATAGCATTGATGAGAATCCTTACCTTAGGAGATATTTTGCTATAAAGAGCTCAGCTTATAAGACCCAAAAAAAAAAAAAAAGGCTGATCAGGTACTGGGAAACATTCTATCAAGGTGATAAATGGCTCCTTTGCGCAATTCCAGAACAAAGTATGTAGTGACACTGATTCTGTGAATGGTGGTGTGAAACAGCTCAAATGCCAGCCCTCCAGATACTGAACAAGCATCCATAAATCCACATCCTTGTAAACTCTGCTTTTTATGTCAGTTAGTTCAAATTTACTTTTTTCCTTTAGGACTTGGTTACATTACTACTTAACTGAACAGAGAGATGTACAGCACTTGAAGCAGCAAATAAAATAATGTTCACCTTTCCCCTAGATTCCCTGAGCACAGGCGTTCGTGAAAATGCACTCTTCCACTATGTCAGCCTATCAGAAATGCACCAGGAGAACTCAGCATCCTTTCAAAGGACAGGGACTTCTGCAAATCCCCTCCTGGAGCTACGCAGCCTGATGCCCAGATGACAAAGATCCAGAGCCAACTCCCCGCTTGTGCTCCTTCTCCCTCCTCTTCACTGACTCCTGGACTCGGGCTCGTTTCCTCAGGCAATGGCATCCTGAGAGAAGAGCGCTTGGTCTCTGTTAGGACTTGAAACTCACTTCCACTTTGAGGTCAATTCCAGGAAATGACCACATGGTACCTTTCAAGAGAGTATCCCTCTCACTAGAGGTGGTTATTCCAAGTGTCCCGGGAAGTGATGCCCTCATGAGAGCTTTGGGACTCTAGGCACGCTGAGTTCAAAGAACGACCACATTCACACATGGCCTTCATATTGCAAATCTCTCTCTGTGCTGAGACCTTTTCACCAGCAGTGAACACCTAAATTAACTAGAGCATAGCTGGTCTTATCATCACAGTGATCATCATGGTTGTTGCCCCTGCCCCCCCACCGCAAAAAAAGTTTAGAAGGCATTAAGTGGACTTCCTGATGTTCAACTAATCTACCATAACTAGAGGTCAATCTCTTCTGTAACGGTGATTAAAGTGGTGATTTCTAGCTATGAAATTACTAAACAAGGTGCAATCTGACATTTGTTTTTGCACTAGCTATATGAAAGTCTGTTGTGTAGGTTACTAGCATGTTATCTGCATATGAATCATTTAAACTAACTGCTTTCAAGTGCCTTGAAGGACTCATAAAATCACTACCTACTTCTAAATGGTCACATCTGGTTAGAAATCACTCTTGTCTATGTATTTATTAAATACAGATTCCAACTTGAGAGCAGCTGTCATATGTACATATGTCATATGTATGTATACATATAAGAACATTATAACACTGCATTGTCTTGCAGCTACTTGATATGTAATCCTCAGCTCTCTGTCTCCTTGCACCGTCCCTCCAGTTTATACTAATCTATAAAATTTTGCAATTTTCATACTCAGAGTTTGTTCTATGTAAATAATGTTCATTTCAGATTAGAAACACCATTCTTGGGGTTATTGCTTCTCTCGGGTTCAAAAATACTTCTTTGTAGCTAGTTGCTTCTAAATTTGGTCTGGCCTTTGGACTTAACTACGTGGAGGCCTACAGATCTAATTCAGGAATACGCTAAGGAAATATCACCACAAAAACACTGGCTTTACTTCTAAAGTACCATCATGAGAAAGGACATCACAAAGGAAGATAAATGCAATAGGAAAAGGTCAAAGAAAAAGTATACTTGGATCTCAGATCACAATCAATTGTTTTTACAGCTCCTTAAGTGCTAAGAACCTCCTATCTGTTTCCAGATATACAGCTGTTTATCTTTCAAGGAATTGCTTCTTATAGGGGAAGTGTTCCACTCAGGTCAGTTTACTTAAACTGGAACCTGGCAAATCAATAGTTTCAACAAGCTAAACATTAGTGGATGGAAACAATGCAGAACCACAATTCCAGATTACGTTTATTTATATCCTGAAAATAAACAGCCCGCCAGTCTATGGGAGACTACATTTAGCAACATCATCAGAGAAGATTAGACCGTTAGGCTGGAGGGGCTGGTTAATTCCTAAACCACTCAGGATAATTTCAAGTTCATCTTTCTGGCACAGTCATGGCTATACCAGTGAAGTCTCCATGGCTCCTAACTGCAACAGTCCCAGAACAAACACCCAGCATATTTGTGTACCGTTTTAATTAAGTTAACTATGTTCTTGGCTCTTTTTGGTATTTGAATCTCTGAAGAGTACTTGTTCAGTTCAGTGTGTCCAAAGTTCCAGAAAGGCAACCAGAATCCCCAAATACTAGGTATTGTTCTGTACCTAAATCATCTGCAAGATCTCAAAGAAAAGCATATGCCTTCTATTTAGAGATGCTACCAAATATGGCTGCAAGAAAAATAAAATTAAGAACAACAATCCTTTTTATAATTATGTACCCCTTTCTACAGCTCTGCTTCTTTCTGTGGAAGGTAGCCTGACACTTTTCCTTCCCATTTCAGAATGTAGCAAGGAGTTTCACCTTTGCTTAATGATATGCTTTGAACTATAGAAACATACTCCATTCCAAGTATTTTCTTTTTTCCTTAGAGGTAGGATCTCTCTCTGTACCCTAGGCTGGAGTGCAGTGGCATAATAGCTCACTGCAGCCTCAAACTCATGGTCTCAGGCAATCTTCCCGCCTCAGCCTTCCAAATAGCTGGAACTATAAGTG
>CAUYQG010214641.1:107-20683 GCA_963574415.1 Tarsius wallacei | reverse complement strand
CCCGGCTGATTTTTTGATTTATTGTAGAGATGAGGTCTCATTTGCCCAGGCGGGTCTCGAACCCACGGGCTCAGGCAATCCACTCACCTCAGCCTCCCAAAGGCGCGGGATTACAGGCTGAGCCACCGAGCCCGGCTTTATTTTTTAATTGAGATGAAATTCGCCTAACAACAAATTCGCCTTTAAAAATTTTTTTTTTTTTTTTTTTGGAGACAAGGTCTCATTCTGTCTCCAGGCTGGAGTGCAGTGATACAACTATAGCCCACTGCAACCTCGAACTCCTGGGCTTAGGTGATCCTTCCACCTCAGCCTCCAAGTAGCTGGGGCAACAGGCGTATACCACCATGCCCGGCTATTTTTAAATTTTTATAGAGATGGAGTCTCACTATGTTGGCCAGGCTGGTCTCGAACTCCTGGCCTCAAGCCATCATCCCAGCCTTCCAAGGTGTTGGGATTCCAGGCGTGAGCTACAGTTCACCATGTTAAAGTGCAATCCAGAGGCATTTAGCTTGTTCACAGTGTCATGCAACTACCATCTCTATTTAGTTCTTGAACATTTTTATCACACCGAAAGCAGTCCCATCCCATCAGCGGTCGCTCCCCATGCCCTCCTCCAGCCATGGATCTGCTTCCTGTGTCTGGATTTGCCTATTCTGGACATTGCTATCAGTGGCGTCACCCACGGCACGGCCTTTTGTGTTTGGGCCAACCGATGTTGCTCCTCAGCTCGAATGTGCTGCCCTTCCTCTTCTCCATGCTGGATGGGCCCCAGGCCCCTGACCTCCTCAGCCCCTGTCCCCAAGCCCAGAGTGGAGGAACAACTCCCCAAGGCCGCCAGACAATGGTGCTGGGCCGGCAGCCACAGGCTCATTGCCTCTCATGTGTCTCCGGGTGTCAGCATCCTCCTTCCCACTGCTGTTGGGGTGTCTTCTGTTGCCTAGGAAACGGGACTGGTGGTGATGACCGACCGAGTGAGCCTGAACCACAGGCAGGATGGGGGCCTGTACACGGACGAGGGTGTCCCTGCCTTCCAGCCCCATACGGGGAGCCTGGTGGCTGCGGTCTCTTCCAAGCACCTCCCCAGGTAAAGGCCAGTCCCTTGAGCAAGAT
Source organism: Tarsius wallacei (assembly GCA_963574415.1). NCBI lineage: Eukaryota > Metazoa > Chordata > Mammalia > Primates > Tarsiidae > Tarsius > Tarsius wallacei. Next base: position 19,573 of record CAUYQG010214641.1, on the reverse strand, counting down.
TTTCTAACCTTGGCACCAGTGACAAGGGACTTGTCTTAGTCCTTTCTGGCTGCTGTAACAGAATGTCATAGAGCAGGTGGCTGAGGAATGGCACAAATGTATTGGCCACAGCCCTGGTGACTGGGAAGTCCAAGGTTAAGGCACCAGCAGGCAGCGTTGGTGTCTGACGAGGACCTGCTTCCTGCTTTCTAGACGGCATATTGTTACCATGTCCTCCTGTGGGAGGAGGAGTGAGGGAGCTCCCTGGGATCCTTTTTGTAAGGGCACTGATCCTGATCATGGGGCTCCACTTTCATGACCTCATCACCTCTCAAAAGCCACTCCTGATGCTATCACATTAATAGATGTCAACATACGAATTTTGAGGGAGACACAAACATTCACTCCATCACAGGGATGGATCTGTCTCTGGGATGAGGCATCCTGTGCTCTGTAGGGGGTTGAGCAGCATCCCTGGCCTCCACCCACTAGATGCCAGTAGCACCCTCCCCAGTTGTGGCAACCAAAAATTGTTCCAGAACTTGTCCAGCGTCCCCTGTGGGGGCTTTGGCCTACTGGGCTGGAACACTGAGCAGTTTGCACCCCCCTAAGTTCTTGGCATTGGATGGGGATGCAGAAGAGAACAGATGCATCAGGGGAGCCGACCTGTCTAAAGACAGAGGGATCAGGCAGGGTGAGAAGCGGGGACTCGATTGTCCCACTCTCAGGGACTCTGCTGAGAAAGTTCTTCCTTTTGTCCTTTCTCCAAGATTTCATCCTTCCCTTCTCTTCCTTCTTCTATTTTCTTCCCTCTCTTCCAACTCTCTGCCTTCTTGAGTTAGACACCATGTAATTACCTTTCAGTGTCTCTTATTTTAGATAAAAACGCTTAAGTCTTTAGAGGATTATAAATTTTCCTCTGCGTACTGCTTTGTCTGCACCCACATTGTGCTGTGAAGTATTTCCAGCATTGCTTGGTTCCAAATAGGCTCTAACTTGTGGAATGAGTCTCTCTCTGAGATATGACTTATCCAGAAGTGTTTTGTGTTTTACATTTTCAGGTGGCTTTTTTTTCATGATTATTTGTATGAGTTTTGTAAATTCATGTTAAACATATATTATGACAAATGAACATGGCCTGTATGCTTTCCAGTCTCTGGTTTTTATTTTGAAGACCTGCTTTATACCAATTTTTATAACTGCTTTGTGTTTACTTGAAAAGCCTTTTACCCATTGTGGGGTGAAAGCATCTCTATGCATGCTTTAGGTCAAGCCTGTTGATGGTGGTGTTTAAATCCTTTATGTTATTGTTCATTTTGGGGTCTGCTTACGATATTAGTAACTGAGAGAGAAGAGTTCAGATCTACCTTTGGGTTCATGGCTTTGTCCCTGGTGTCCTGCAAACCTTTGATTCACAGGAAGTGACATGTGCTCCTGTCTCCCTATTTCTCGGTTCACTTCTGCCCCGCCTTACCTTTGCGCTGCCCGTCTCTCTTTCCACCTGCTCCTCTCGCTTGCTACTCAGTCCCAGATCTTGGCCAGCCAGCTTGGGAAGGGTGTTCTGAGGATCCTGCCTCCATACCCTCCCTGGAGGATTTAGGAGTGTGTAGGCCAGAGCAGGGGAGGTAGGCCTTGACCATACTCTCCCCGAGGGGGAGAGCCAAGGAAGCTGGGGATGTGGTCAGTGTGGTCCACAGCATCAACACCTGGTCACTCCAGAGACCTCGAGGGTGGCTCTCAGGCTGCTCATCCCTTGCTCTAAGCCAGAGGTGGCCCAGGGGACCTCCCGACCTGGTGGCCTGCCTTGATAGGCTTACCTATGAAAGTGCTATCAAGCCGGGCTCGGTGGCTCAGCCTGTAATCCTGTGCCTTTGGGAGGCTGAGGTGAGTGGATTGCCTGAGCCTGCAGGTTCGAGACCCGCCCGGGCAACTTGGTGAGACCTCATCTCTACAATAAATAAGAAATTAGCCGGGTGTGGTAGCGTGTGCCTGTAGTTCCAGCTACTTGGAAGGCTGAGGTGGAAGGATCGCCGGAGCCCAGCAGGTCGAGGCTGCGGTGGCCGGGAGCGGCCACTGCACTGCAGTCTGGGCGACAGAGTGAGACTCCAACTCAAAAAAATAAAAATAAAAAAGAAAGTGCTGTCTGTCTTTCAAGCCCTTGCTGCACAGATTGGGAACCTTCCTGAACCCTCCCTCATGTTCCTGGGCACCTCAGTCTCCCAGGTTCTTCCTGCTGGGGCCACACATTTAGCAGGAGTGTGGCAGGCCTGCAGGGGTCCTAGTTTCCAAACTTCAAGTCAGGGCATTGGCAGACCAGGCTTTTGACTATTGTTTGGACACAATGGGGAAGTATCTCTAGGATGTGGGGGTGGTGAGGGAAGTGGGGTACTGGCCCTGGGCCTCCAGAAGCCACCCCAGCGCCCAACCCACTCACATGGAGAACCCCAAGAGCCTGGCGCAGAGGGGGTGCAGGAACAGCTTTCTTTTTTTTTTTTTTTTCAGTATTTTTTATTAACATATTGTGGGGGACAGTTAAGGATTAGATGTACAAATATGCTTCGTTCAGACACCCTTGGTGATAAAAGGTGTCTCCCCGTGGAACAGCTTTCTGAAACCCAAAATCACAACGGCAGTTGTAAATCCCAATGCAGAAAGGCATAAGACAGACACACTTTTAAAAGCAAGACCTTTTTGCAACTGGAAAACACATCCTTATTCTGAGGACAAGGTATTTTTAAAAACTATATGAACGTGATTAACAATTTTTTCAAACAGTATGGAAAGATATATAATGAAATTTCAGTCTCTCTCCCACCTCCAGGCCCTGTGTTCCTTCTTCAGAAGAATCATGCTGAATAATTTTTTTACTTATCCTTCTGTACATATAAGGATTAAAAAACCATGAACAGACAAATACCAGAACACCATTCCATGCACTTCCTTAAGTTAGCCATACGTCTTGCATGCTATTTGTACACGCCTGCTTACCTTGCTCTTTTTCATTAATATATAATAGTCCAACGATGGATCTGTGATCCTTTGGTGAGCCAGTCCCCTTCTGATGGAGAATTGGGCAGTTTGCTAATTTTCATGAGGCTACCATGAGCCACTCGGTGTATGTCTTTGCACATGTGTCTCTGGGTATTTCCAGGGTGTGTTTCTGGGAGAGGGCTTGCAGGTTGAAAGGATGTGAGCACTTTTAATTTTGTCACAATTTGAGAAGGTCTTAGTGGTTTTTTTCCCCTCACTTTTGAGTTTGTTTTGAGGAAAGGGTAGTCTCAGGAAGGTGAGCTGTGAGGCTTCTAGGCTCAAATAAGACTGAATGGAGGGTGCCCTAAGGAAATGGGTGAGGGGAGGTGGAGTACCCGTGTGATGATGGGGAGAAAGGCAGCAAACCCAGGGAAGGAATTAGCAGAGTGAGGACATGGGGTGGTCCCTGCCTCCCTTCCTACCCTCTACATTAAGGAGATGAGGCACAGCTGTTGTTTTATGGTCCTCTGCCAAGCCTTCAATGCCTCACTTAAGCTATTCCTAATTCAATAGATTGTTAACCCTCACAAGCGAAAGAATTAGCAAACTATGTCCTAATCAAGCAGAATGTTAATGCTGCCAAGTAGAAGAGTTAACAAGTTATGTCTTAATCAAGTAGACTATTAACTCTGCCAGGTAAGAGAATGAACAAGTTATATCCCAATCAGGAAGAATGCTAACCGTGCCAGGTAAGAGAATTTAAAAATTATGTTTCATCCAGTAGACTGTTAACCAGATGAAGAATTTAAGCCAGGTGTGGTGGCTCAATCCTGTAATCCCAGCACTTTGGGAGGAGGCCGAGGTGAGAGGATTGCCTAAGCTTAGGGGTTCAAGACCAGCCTGAGCAACTTGGTGAGACCTCATTTCTACAACAAACAAACAAACAAAAATTAGCCGGGCATGGTAGCACACGCCTGTAGTTCCAGCTACTTGGAAGGCTGAAGCGGAAGGATCGCCTGAGTCCAGCAGGTCGAGGCGGTGGTGGCCGTGAGCGTGCTACTGCACTCCAGCCTGGGCAACAGAATGAGACTCCAACTCAAAAAAAAAAAAATTTTATAAGTTATGTTCTAATCAAGTAGAATGTTAACCCTGCCAGGTAAAGAATTAACAAGTTATGTCCTAATCAAGAAGAATGTTAACTGTGCCAGGTAAGAGAATTAAAAAATTATGTTTCATCAAGTAGACTGTTAACCTTTCCAGATAAAGAATTTACAAATTATGTCCTAATCAAGTAGAATGTTAACCCTGCCAGGTAGAAGAATTGGCACATGATATCTAATCAGGTGGAATGCCATCCTGCCACGGAAAAGCTTTTTTGTGTCCATGAAACTCAAATCATGTCTCTTTTCTTTTCATAGAGCAGAGAGGAGAATAAGGACTTTCTTCCCTGAAACCTGGATTTGGCATTGTCTAAAGATCAGGTATAGTGAGATTCCTTTTCTGTGATGTCTTAGGGGTGACGCAGAGGCACTTGTATAAGTCCATAGAGCCCCTGGTGGGAGGACAGTGCTGATACCCATCTGGGTAAGACGCTGGGCATCTTTTTCCAACACATGAAACTCCAAGCCAGCCTTGTCCTGCTGCAGCCTTGGACATGTGAGGGCGCCGGCCCCTCACAACTCCCTCTCAGAGTGACTGTCTGCTCTGTTTGCATAACAACCTCATTAAAAGGGTTACATTTCCGGGAACCTTGACCTTGACCCCCACCCCCCACTGCTCCTCAGGGGACAAAGGCTCTGGCTTGAGAAAACAGGATGCTTTGCTGAGCACAAGTCCTCTCTGCACGTTTGTCTCTTTAGTTTTCCTTGAAGCAGGAGTGCAGGCTCTGCATTTCTGCTGAGTGCAATTAGCTTTTTTCTTTCAGTGCTCAGTGCACCAATGGCACTAGTTAAAGGTGGCAGTGGACGGAAGACCAAGGTGGGAGGATCACTTGACCCTCCTAAAAAGACCCCGACTCTACAAAAAAGGAAAAGAAAGCTTGACCAGGCATGGTGGCTTGGGCCTGAAGGCAAGAGGATCACTTGAGGCCAGGAGGTCAAGGCTGCAGTGAACTTGCACTCCAGCCTGGATGACAGAGCCAGACCCTGACTCTAAAATAAACAAACTAACTAAGATGGCTGTGGCCTGTCCTGGCAAAGCAATTTGGCATGAAAATTCTGACCCTTGGTCTGACACAGGCCAGCTGAATTGTGTCCTTCCAGGTACAGGCGCTTTGGCAAGTGCTTGGCTAACCTGAGCACACCACTGGGGATTCCTCAGGCAGCTTTTGTAGATGCCTGGGTCCTCATGACAGGAGGATTTAACTCGTGGTCAGAGCAGATTCAGCTGATCATGTTCTGTTCTGTAAGGCAATCAAACGAATCTACTTTCTGGGTGCCGGGTGATGATTTTTGAAGCCACGAATGTCCCCTTGAACAGGCAGTCAGGGTCCTGACACTCATGACATGTTCGTTTTAGTCCAAGCAGACAGATGCCCAAAGAGCCATCATGCTGCAGGGGGGCCAGTCTTCATGGAGCCTGGGCACGGGGCTCAGCAGGGGTGGGCAGAGGAGGCTGATGGAATTCTTTGGAAAGGCTGGAGAGGGTCCTGGAGCCCAAGCTGTTCCAAGGATGGATAAACAAGGAAGGGAAAGGTGTCCAGGAGAAGGACCCTTATGAACAGGTGCTGGGAAGTAAGAGTCTGGTGAGTCTCTGCGTGGTTGGCATGAGGCAAGGGGGTTGAGGGCAAGACGCAGGGGGTTGAGGCCATGCGACTGTGCTGGGACGGGGGTGGGGTAGAAATCCACTCGGGTTGGAGCCAGAGATTTGGGATTTGGGATTTGGGATTTGGGCTTGGGATATTCCCTTTCTTCTGTAGGCTGGGCAAGCAGAGACAGGTCTGAGGCCAGGGAGGAGACTTCTGTGGGCCCAGAAGAGGGTTGGCCAACTTACTCTCTCGCTTTTACCAATTTAAAAAAATTGCAGTAAAATATTCAACACAAACTTCACCATCTTAATTTTTTGTAAGTGTGCAGTGAGTGGTGGTGAACACACTCACACTGTCGGGAACCATCACTACCATCACCTCCAACACTCTTTTCGTCTTGCAGAACTGAAACTCTTGTACCCAGGAAACACTCACTGCCCATTCTCTCCCCAAGCCCCCAGCACCCACCATTCTACTTTCTGAGTTTGACAGCTCTAGGAATCTCTTTTTTTTTTGAGTCAGAATCTCACTCTGTTGCCCAGGCTGGAGGGCAGTGGCATACTCACAGCCACCACAGCCTCAACCTGCTGAACTCAGGCCATCCTTCCACCTCAGCCTTCCAAGTAGCAGGAACCACAGGTGCACACCACCATGCCCAGCTAATTTTTTTTTTTTTGTTTTGAGTTGGAGTCTCACTCTGTTGCCCAGGCTCCGGACCTACTAGGCTCCGGCGATACTTCTGCCTTAGCCTTCCAAGTAGCTGGAAGTAGAGGTGCATACTACCACACCTGGCTAATTTTTGATTTATTGTAGAGATGTCTTACCAAGTTGCCTGGGCTGGTCTCAAATTCCTGGATTCAGGCAATCCTCTCACCTCTGCCTCCCAAAGTGCTGGGATGACAGGCATGAGCCACCATGCCTGGCTGCTAGGGCCCTCTTACGAGTGCATTCAGGCAGTGTTTGTCCTTCTGTGACTGACTTGTTTCACGGAGCATAATGTCCTCAAGGGTTATCCGTGTACCAGATGTCAGAACTTCCTTACCTTTTAAAGTTGAATAATATCTCAGTGTATTTGCCTCTTTTTGTTTATCCATTCATTTTCTGTTATGGGCACTTGGATTGCTTTCACATTTTTTCTATTGTGAATAATGCTGCTAAGAACACAGGTATAATAATATACCCTCTGTAAATTATTTTGGGTATATGCCTTAGAGCAGAGTTGGTGGGTTATATAATCATTCTAGTTTTAATTTTTTGAGGAGCTTCCAGAGTTTTCCACAGCAGCTACAGCATTTTACATTCCCACCAACAGCACACAAGAGCTCCAATTTTGCCACGTCCTCACAAACACTTTTAAAAAAATATTAGCTATTGTAATGGGTGTGTGGTGTTACCTCGTGGCAGTTTTGATTTGCATTTCCTTGATGATTGGTAATGTTGAGCATTTTTTCATGTGCTTATTGACCATTTGTGTATCTTTTTTGGAGAAATGTCTATTCAAGTCCTTTGCCCTTTTTTTTTTGAGGTAAAGTCTCACTCTGTTGCCCGGGCTAAAGTGCAGTGGCACACAAACGGCCACCCCAGCATCAACCTGCTGGGCTCCAGCAATCCTTCCACCTCAGCCTTCCAAGTAGCTGAAACTACAGGCGTATGCTACCATGCCTGACTAAATTTTTAAAATTTATTGTAGAGATGAGGTTTTGCCAAGTTGCCCAAGCTGGTCTCAAACCTGTGGGCTCAGACAATCCATTCACCTCGGCCTCCCAAAGTGCTGGGATTACAGGCTGAGCCACTGAGGCCAACCCTTTGCCCATTTTTTAATTGAGGTATTGTTTTTTATTGTTGAGTTTTAGCAGTTGTCTATAAAGTCTGGATATTAATCCCTTATCAGATATATGATTTGCAAATATTTTCTTTTTTTATTATAAAGATGTGGGGTACAATTCAGGGTTAGGTATACAAACATTGATTACGCAGGTACCCTTGTAAATGAGGTATGTCCCTCCTTCTCCTAGCAGTTTCCCTCAACTGCAAATCCCACCCCCACTCCCCTAACAGTTTCCCACTATTGCCAATCCCTTTGTTATAGTATTATGATAATTATACAAGGTCCGCTTATGAGTGAGAACATATGGTACTGTGTTCTTTGTTTCTGTGATAACTCACCAAGTATGATCGACTCTAAATCCATCCAAGTTGCTGCAAAGTCCATATGTTTGTCCTTCTTTATGGCTGCACTTTTTTTGATCCAGTCCAGCTTTGATGGGCAACATGGTTGGTTCCATGTTTTTGCTATTGTGAACAGAGCTGATTTGCAAATATTTTCTTTTTTTTTTTCCCCCTCTTTTATTCCAAGTTGGAGTCTCACTCTGTCGCCCAGACTGGAGTGCAGTGGCCACTTCCAGCCACCGCAGCCTCGACCCGCTGGGCTCCGGCGATCCTTCCGCCTCAGCCTTCCAAGGAGCTGGAACTACAGGCGTGCGCTACCACACCCAGCTAATTTTTAAATTTATGGTAGAGATGAGGTCTCGCCAAGTTGCCCGGGCGGGTCTCAAACCCACAGGCTCAGGCAATCCACTCACCTCAGCCTCCCAAAGGTGCGGGATTACAGGCTGAGCCACCGAGCCCGGCTCGTGTTTTTTTAATCACGAGAAGATATTGAAATTTTCAAAAGCTTTTTCTGCATCTATAAAAATAATCATGTAGTTTGTGTCCTTTATTCTGTTGATATGGTGCATACCACTGATCGATTTTATATGCTGAGCCATCCTTGCATTCCAGGAAAGATCCCACTTGGTCATGGTGTGTACTCTTTTTAATATGCTGTGAAATTCAGTTTCCTAGAGTTTTGTTGAGGATTTTGCATCAATGTTCATAAGGGATATTGATTGATAGTTTTTTTACTCCTTGTGTTTTTGTCTGCCTTTAGTATCAGGGTAATGCTGGCCTCATAAAATAAGTTAGGACGTGTTCTCTCCTCTCCAAGTTTTTGTAAAAATTTGAGAAGCATCGGGGTTAGTTTTAAGTGTTTTGTAGAATTCAGCAGTGAGGCCACCAGGTCCAGTGGTTTTTGTTGTTGTTGTTGTTGGTAGTTTCTGATTACTGATTCCATCTCCTTACTATTATGGTGTATTCAGAAAGGGAGAGAGGAAAGCTAGCAATGGTGAAGTCTTAGTCTATTAAGTCAGATCGGGGAAAAGTGCATCTTCAAGGCTTCTCCCTCTTCCCTTCTGATAAGGCACCTGGAGAGAATCTCTGTCCAAGATCCTGTGATCAGGCTTGGAAAACCACAGATGGTTTTTTTTTTTTTTTTTAAATAGGGATGGGATCTCACTATGTTGCCCAGACTGGTCTCAAACTCCTGGTCTCAAGTAATCTTCCTACCTTGGTCTTCCAAAGCGCTGGGATTATGGGCATGAGCCACTGCACCCAGCCCACAGATGAGTTTTTAACCAGGAGTTGGGCTTGCCTGAACGACTTGGATGTCAAGTCAGGGAGTATGGATGTACTCCAGGGGGCAAGTGAGCAGCCCCTGGTACACCCAGACCACTTGACCACAAATCTTGTAAAAGTTCTGCCAAATGGGAAGAGACTGAGCTCGAGCTATCCCAGCGTGGCAACATGTGACCCTCAAGGAGGCAGACAGACATCCGCCTCATCAGCAGCTCCTGCAGAATCCATATTTGCAAGTTTGCCTACTTGCTAAAATGTATTTGCAACCCAAAGTCATTACTCAGGGTGCTTTTGCAGTTATTCACAGACATGCACAGGGTGGTGAAAAATTGTGGTTACTGTCTTAGCCCATTTTGTATTGCTATAAAGGAACACCTGAGGCTGGATAATTTGTAAAGAAAAGAGGCTTGCTTGGCTCATGGTTCTGTAGGCTGTATGAGAAGAAGGGTGCCAGAATCCACTTCTGGCAAGGACCTTGAGAAGCTTCCAATTACAGTGGAAGGGGAAGATCACATGGTGAGGGAGGGAGCTGGAGAGAGAGGAGGGGCCAGGCTCTTTGGAACAACCAGCTCTTGCAGGAGCTAACGGAGCAGGAATCCCCTCACTACCCGAGGGTGGCACCAAGCCACTCCTGGGGGTCCACCCCCATGACCCAGATGCCTCCCACCAGGGCCCCCTACCCACCGGAGGATCCGATTTCAACAGGAGCAATCACCAGAGTATGTGATCCTTGCTGAGGCTGAAAAAAGACAGCCCTCTCCCTTGCTGTCCTTTCTGAGGCCCATGTACTCTCTTGTTTTCCACATGTGGATGCTTCTTTGTGTGATTTGGCTTTTGCAATGCCCCCCACCCCCGCAGTGCTGGAGTGCTGTCTAGTGTTCAAGTACAAGAGGGCTGTGTCGTGTCTCAGGGAGAAAATAGACATGTTGGATAACTCCACTCAGGTGTGCGCTCTCACACTGTTGGCCAATGAACTCAATGGGAATGAATCCACTGTAGGTGCTAAATACAATGTGTTCTGTCCGTGGGAATGCAAATGGGAATAGCCACTGTGGAGGGCAGCATGGAGGCACCTCAGAAACTAAAGACAGAACTTCCAATTGGTCTGGCAATCCTACTGCCGGGTGTTTGTCCAGAAGAGAGGCTGTCGGTATGTCAAAGAGATATGTACACTCCCGTGTTCACTGCAGCACTAGTCACAGTAGCCAAGATATGGGATCAGCCTCAGTATCCATCAGCAGATGAATGGATAAAGAAAATGTGGGTTTTTTTCACCATGGAATACTATTCAATCATAAAAAAGAATGAAATCCCATTATTTGCAGCAACATGGATGGAACTGGAGGTCACTATGTGAGATGAAATAGCCAGGCACAGAAAGACAAATGTTGTATGTGCTCACTCCTATGTGGCAGCTAAAAAGGGGATCTCATGGAGGCCAAGGTCAGTGGTCACCAGAAGTCGGGAAGGGAGGAAGGAGGTGAGATGAAGGGTAGATAATATATACATGTATTTATTACCACTGAACTGGGCATTTAAAAATAGGAAGCATGGTAAATTATATATGTGTGTTTTACCTCAATACAAAATTTTAAGATTAAAAAAGTTTCAAAAAGAGAGAAAAAAAGGAAAAAACAGGTGTCTTTAAACAGAACACACAAAACAAGGCTAGGTACTACTCTGTGGACAAAAATGTGACCAGAGGCCCACAGGACCCTGAGCCCGTGTTTCCCCTATGAGGACAGCCCAGTGTTGGCTCATTCAGAGTTCGAGGCAACTTCATGGAATAGAACTACCATAAGTAACAAGAATTCTCTGCATTTTATTTAATTAATTAATTTATCTATTTATTTTTGAGTTGGAGTCTCCCTCCATCTCCCAGGCTGGGGTGCAGTGGCATGTTCACAGCCACCCCAGCGTTGACTCGATGGGCTCAGGCGATCCTTCTGCCTCAGCCTTCCAAGTAGCTGGAACTACAGGTGCGTGCTAGCACGCCTGGCTAATTTTTTTTTTTAATTGTAGACATGAGGTCTTGCCAAGTTGTCCAGGCTATTCTCAAACCTGTGGGCTCAGGCAATTCCCTCACCTCGGTCTCCCAAAGTGCTGGGATTACAGGCTTGAGCCACCATGCCCAGACTATTTTATTTATTTTTTAGAGACAGGGGCTTGCCCTGTCCCCAGGCTGGAGTGCAGGGGCACAATCACAATTCACTGCAGCCTTCACCTCCTGGGCTCAGGTGATCCTCCCACCTCAGACTCTGGGGTAGCTAGGACTACAGGCATGTGCCACCACACCTGCCTTTAAAAAAAAATTCTTGCCGGGCTCGGTGGCTCAGCCTGTAATCCCTCGCTTTGGGAGGCCGCGGTGAGTGGATTGCCTGAGCCCGCGGGTTTGAGACCCGCCTGGGCAACTTGGTGAGACCTCATCTCTACAATAAATCAAAAAATCAGCCGGGCGTGGTAGATGGACTCTTGCTTTGTTGCCCAGTCTGGTTTCAAACTCCTGGCCTCAAGCGATCGTCCAGCTGCAGCCTTCCAAAGTGTTGGGTTTACAATTGTGAGTCAGTGAGCCCAGTCCTGTATTGTAGCCATCTTGCTAAACTTGCTCAGTTTTCTTAGGGGACACCCTAAGTAATTGGTCGATTTAGTGACTTCCTTCCTATACTGGGCCAAGTGTGCACTGCTGGGTCTTGCCTCCCGGAGCCGGTGCTCTGGCCGGCTCTGTGTTCACCGTCGTCCTGAGAGTTGTTGGTGTTCTCTGCTTCTTTCTCTTGCTTTCAAGCTCTGGGCACCTCCCTGAGCTGTGTGGCCTGTGACCTGAGTTCCCACCAGCCCTGGAGAAGGCCCACAGCTGTCCATCTCTCCGCAGTGACCCATCTGGGGAGGAGACACTCCGTGTGCAGGTCCCGGACTCCGTCACCAGCTGGGTGGGTGAAGCCGTGGCCCTGTCCACCTCCCGGGGCCTGGGCTTGGCTAAGCCCGCCCTGCTAAAGACCTTCAAACCCCTCTTCGTGGATTTCATGCTCCCGCCTCTCGTCGTCCGTGGAGAGCAGGTCAAGGTCCCACTCAGCGTCCACAACTACATGGATGTCTGCACAGAGGTACTGACAACCTGAATATGCAGCCATCCCTGTTCACAGGGGCTGAGCCCACACTGGTGCTGTTGGGGAGGCGAATTGGGTGGGCTTGGCTGGGGGACTGGGGGCAGAGCATCTGTGATGTTGGGGAGCAGGGGTGGGTGGGGTCAGCCTGGTGGGGAGCTGACCAGGGAGACAGGGTGGGATGTGGTCAGCCTCTGATTCCCTAACTGGGCAGAGGGGCAGATTTGGGATGCATGTGAAGGGGAGGGGCTGATGTGTTGGGACTCCTGCCTAGCGGGGGCCTGGGAAACTAGTGCCACATGTGAGGGTGTGAGGCTTTTCCTGAAAAGGGCCCAAAGTAACTATTTCTGTCTTTGATGGGGCCGTGCAACCCCTGCCGCAGCCTCTCGGCTCAGTCGTAGGATTTGTGCCTGAATGGCCAAGGTTGTGTTCCAATATAACTAGGCCTCTTGACACTGAAATCTGGCTTCTTCTTTTTCCCTCGCTGTTGCCCAGGCTGGAGTGCAGTGGCCAGCTATCACAGCCTCAACCTGCTGGGCCCAGGCAATCCTTCAGTCTCAGCTTTCCAAGTAGCTGGAACCACAGGCACGCACCACCACACCTGGCTAAGTTTTTTATTTACTGTAGAGACGAGGTCTCATCAAGTTGCCCAGGCAGGTCTCGAACCCGCGGGCTCAGGCAATCCACTCACCTCAGCCTCCCAAGGCGTGGGATTACAGGCTGAGCCACCGAGCCCGGCTAAGTTTTTTATTTACTGTAGAGATGTGGTCTCATCAAGTTGCCCAGGCTGGTCTTGGACCCCTGGGCTCAGACAATCCTCTTGCCTCTGTCCCCGCAAAGTGCTGAGATGACAAGTGTGAGCCACTGCACCTGGCCAAGTCTGACTTGTTTAATGTTCCTGTATCACCAAATAACATTCTTCATTTAATTTTTTTTCCTACCAACTGTTTAAAGTGGATGAAAGTCATTCTCAGCTTGAGGGCCCCTCAGGAACAGGCAGTGGGTCAGGCTTTCAGACCTTAACTCATAGACCCCTGGCACAGTGCCAGGAAATCCCGGCGGTCAGCAGAGTGGGCACTCGAATCCCAGTTTCTGCTTGCAGAGGTGCTGTTGGAAGCCCAGAGATTCTGCCCCCCAAATCAGGTTTCTGGCTTTTTCTGAAAGAATGAGGACATAGGGAGTGGCTGGAATTTGCACCCCAAAGGGCGCCCAAGGCTGCCAGGGTGGGGAGTAGTCCTGAGTGGCAGTGGGCTAGAGCCAGTGCTGTGGTTTTAGGCCCCCAGGAGACCCTCGAGCTTTGTTTAGCTTGGTGTTTTCGTGCACTAACACCTTTTGCCTCAGTTTCCTCATCTGTAAACTGAGCGTGAGCACTCAACCTGGCCCTGCTCACCCCCGCAGGCTGCTCTGTGGCAGGAGGGAGAGAGGCTGTGAGGGGCCCCGGGGGCCTGGCCCGGAGTGGGGGATAGCAGCGTCGGAGGGTGACTTCCAGCTTTCACGAAGGCCTGGAGGGAAGGACATGGGCAGTGTCTAAGACAGCAAGCATCACTGAGTCCTGAGTCCTGCGTAGGCAAGGCCGTCAGCCTGAGCACCGACAGCTGCCACAGGGAGCACACCAGGAGTCCCTGCAGCCCTCCCAAGAGAGCATTCTGGAAAGTTCTTCCAGGGAGGAAGAAGAACTCAAGAGATACACTTGACTGTGCGTTTCGTTTGCAAGCTCCACACTTCTGCCTAGTGCTGATGTCCACCTGGGGACACACCACAGACCCGTGTCCAGTCTCAATGCCGGAAAGGAAATCTGGCCTTGCCGTCTCCTTTCTGCAGGACGCGTCTGGCACTGGTGTGCATGTTTGACGGCTGTGTCTATTTTGCTCTGTAGCAGAGACTCATGGTATGTGTGGTCACCTAGGGCTTCTTGTCCCCTGGACAAGAAATGGAAGAGAAAATTTCAGCTGAAAAGAACAGAAACCATAGAAGACTGCGCTGCCCAGGATGCTGTGGGGTCTACCAGATCCAGTCTTGAGGCCAGGTATTTGGCGCTCAGAATCACTGACTCAGTTTCTGGGGCACAAGCCTCTATGGCTGGTGCTGGGCTGACAGTTTTACCCTAATTATCAACCAAGCTCCCTTGTGGGCTGAGGAAGGAGGGGCCGCGATGGGCTCGCTGGCCGATGGGGAGCTCAGAGACGTCCTCATTCGTCTGAGGGCCCCAGGGGAGTGAGTGGTGGAGCTGTGTTAGAGTCAGTGTCTGCGGGAGCCAGGGAAGCACAGAACAGGGCAGCTCCCTGAACTTGAGATTCTGCGGGCGATGTCAAGTCAAGCACAGGGGCTGGAAGGGCATCCGTGAAAAGGGAACAGCACGCAACAATGACAGAAGCAGGAGGTGACTTGGCTTGTCCCAGGTGCTACATGTGATCCAGCCCAGCTGAACTTTGGGGTCTGGTGGGGGAGGTGGGAGGCAGGTAAGGAGGAGAAGGAGGCTGGAGGCTCTTGAAGTCCTCTGGGCAAGAGCTAGGGAGGCAGGAAGGAACTGAGGCAGTGGCCATGTGGAGGGCTTCAATGAAGGATGAAGACAGGATGCTAGACCCAGAAGGGGCAAGTAGTGGTTCCCGAAAGCCCAGCTCTCACCTTGCCTTCCCGACCCATCCGTCTTTGCCATTCTTTTGACATAGATTCTGACTGAGAGGAATAGGCTCTCAGCTTCAAAAAGAAAGAACACGTGGGGGACGGACGGGCACAGGGATCACACCTGCAATCCCAGCACTCTGGGGAGGCTGAGGTGGGAGGATTGCTCAAGCCTAGGAGTTCGAGACCAGCCTGGACAACAGAGTGAGGCTTCATATCTACAAAAAAAAATTAAAAAATTAGCTGGGAGTGGTGGTGCCTGTAGTCCCAGCTACTCAGGAGGCTGAGGCAGAAGGACCACCTGAGCCCAGGAGGTATAGGCTGTGGTGAGCCACGATCATGCCACTGCATTCCAGCCTGGGCAACAGAGTGAAACCCTGACTGAAAAGAAAAAAGCCAGGTATGGTGGTACCTGTAGTCCCAGCTGCGCAAGAGGCTGAGACAGGAGAATTGCTTGAGCCCAGGAGGTTGAGGCCGTGGTGAGCTATCATCGTGCCACTACACTCCAGCCTAGGCAGCAGAGTGAGACATTATCGCAAAGAAAAAAAGAACAGGCACAGGCTCAGTCCCTGACCTGTAGGGTGGCCTCCAAGGGAGACTCCCCTGAAACTTGCGGGCAGATCCCTGTGTCAGCTCCGAGTACATGCTGGTGGCTGGCTTGTCTGGCAGGAAGAAGGATGCCCTGCTGGGCAGTGGGTGCACTCAGGGATGGATGAGTACCTGTTTCAAGAGCACCCCAGCCTGCGTGTCTGACCCTAAGATACAGACTCTTTCAGTGGGGACAGCTGGCTGTTTTGCCCAGGACCCAGAGAATTTGGCTCATGGGGCTTGTCTGTTGAGTTCCTCTTCCTTCCTGGAAGAACTTTCCAGAATGCTCTCTTGAGAGGGCTGCAGGGACTCCTGGTGTGCTCCCTGTGGCAGCTGTCGGCGCTCAGGCTGGCGACCTTGCCTAGGCAGGACTCAGGACTCAGTGATGCTTGCTGTCTTAGACACTGCCCATGTCTTTCCCTCCAGGCCACACTTGGCATGTGTGTGATTGGGCAGGGCCAGACCTCAGAGGCCTAGGGGGCGCTTGTGTCTTGCTCAGATGTTTTCGTTCCCAGCAGGGCATCTGCACCTGCTAAGTTCTTTATGTATGCTGAGTGGACACATGGGCATGGAGCAGAGATATCCGTACACTCACACATGCATGTGTGCACATATACTTATGCACCCAGTGCAGGATACACATGCATGCACACAGAGACTAGCA
This sequence comes from Tarsius wallacei, assembly GCA_963574415.1. NCBI lineage: Eukaryota > Metazoa > Chordata > Mammalia > Primates > Tarsiidae > Tarsius > Tarsius wallacei. The sequence goes on along the minus strand of CAUYQG010214641.1, from coordinate 3,450 downwards.
TGTGCATGAGAACACACAATGCACAAGCATGCATGCACACACGTATTCACAGGGTACACATGCACACATTTATGTATACACGTGCTATACTTGTACACTGAGAGCACACATGCACACACAAACACTAGCTTGCACGTGCATGCATAGATACGCAGGCACACACATGCATTCACCCAATGCACAGACATAGGTGTACACACATGCACACACATGTGTAGGCACCCTATGCTTGCATACACACACAGAGAGATGTATGCCAGCACTCACAGCATACATATATGCACACACGTGTACGCACACAGCTGTCCTGTGACACCGTGGAGCTGGCTGGCTGGGGAGGCTCAGGGGAGGTGCGCTGCGGGGCCTGCGGTGGGAGAAGTGGCTTCCGCCTGGAGTCCCAGGTGGTTGTGCAGGAGGGGCAGCCTGGGAACAATGGCCTCAGTCCTGAGGGGGTCTGCACTGTGGAGTGTGGGGGGTGGGGGAGGGAGGGGCGCCAAGAAAGGTGATGGGCACGAGGCTGGAGCTGGGCAGCCAGATGGTATGGGATGTTTGTTTTGATCAGAAGCAGAAGGGGGTGTCTGGGGGGCAGAGCTCCAGAAGAGGCTGGAAGCTGGTGTGTGCAGTGGGTGGCAGGGCAGGCAGCCTGGGCTCTGGGCCCATGGGCGCACACCATTCTCTGCAGGTGGACTTGAGGCTCTCAGCTCCCAAGGGTGTCCAGTTTGTCGGGCATCCTGGCAGGCGCCACTTGACCAAGAAGACGTGTGTGGCCCCCGGGGAGGCAGAGCCCACCTGGGTCGTCCTGTCCTTCAGTGACCTGGGGCTCAGCAACATCACAGGTGAGTTCTGTGCTGCTCGGGGTGCTCCCTCTGCAGGCCACAGGGGGTCCAGACGCTGGCCCCATTAGGGTGAGGGTGGATGGGACAGCAGGTGGGATCAGGACCTTCCTGAGGGACACAACAGTGGCTGGAGCAGGCAGAACAGAGGGAGCAGGCCCAGGAGGGGGAAGGAAGTGGGCCCTGGGGTCTCACCTGTGGAGGAAGCTGGGTGCTTAAAGTGCCAACCTGATGTAGCACACACACACATGCATGCATGTGTGTGCACACACAGACCTGTGCACACACACAATGCACATAGATGCATACACACATATGCACACATGCACACACAGACATACATACATGGGTATACATACATTTGCATGTGCACATGTACAGTTAGACCCATACACACAAACATGTGCACCCACAAACATGCATATGCACACATACACACACAAACACATGCATATGCACGTGTAGACCCATACCCACAAACACATACCTATACATAGAAAGACATGCACACATGCAAATGCACAGAAAGATGTATACACATAAACACATGCATACATGCACACACATACATGCATGTGCATGTGTACACATACACACAGACATGCACATGTGCACATGTACACATGTACACACACATGCACACAGATCCATACATACAAACACATGCACAGAGACACACACAAGTATATGCACACACATGTGCACATGCACATGCACAATCAGACCCATGCATACAAGCACACGTACACATTAACATGCATATGCACACACGGATGCATACAAACATGTGCATACACATGCATGTACACATGCAGACCTATACCTACAAACACATATACCCGTACATAGACACACATGCACACATGCAAATGCACACAGAGACACATATAAACACATGTATGCATGCACACAATACACACATGCATGTGGACACAGACCCATGCACACAAACACATGCACATGCACACAGACACATGCATACACCTGCATACACACAGACCCCTACACACATGCATATGCACACACATGCACACAGACACATGCACACATACATACACATGCACACATGCATATGCAGAGACCCATACACACAAACACAAGCACATATGCACACAGATCTAGACACACAAACACATGCACGTATATGTGCACATGTACACACAGACCCATATACACAAACACATAAACACTTGCACACATAGTCACACACACAAATGTGCAAATGTGCACACATGCATATACATGCATACACATATGTGTACATGGATGCCTGGGACAAAGGTAGGGTTGCGACTGCCCCCATTCTGGCGGGTACTCGTTCTGAGACCACGCCACCAAACCCCTGCAGCCAAAGCCCTCGCTTACGGAGATACCAGCTGCTGCCAGGACGGGAGGTCCAGCAGACACACAGAGGAGCAGCACGGTGACCGGAGGGTCCCCATGGGGACAGATCACGTCAGGCGCAGTGTGATGGTTGAGGTAGGGCTGCATTCTCTCTCTTTGTGCCAGGGCCGGATTCCTTCAGCCTTGAGGCTGGGCCAGCTGGAGTGTGTGGTGTGGGCAGCACACACGGTCCCACTTGAGGTTCGGATGGCTAGAGATTGGGGAACTTCTTCTTGGGGGATCACAGTGGTCTGGCCCCTCCCGAAGTGCTGAGCTGGCTTTGGAGAAGCAGCCTAGGACCCGAGGGGCTGCAGGAAGTGTCCCCTGACCCCTCGTCTCCCGGACTATGCTTGTTGTGGGGACTGGGACTTGTTTGGGGTGTGGTTCTCAGAATGCCCTAGCGGGAAGGACACAGAGCCTGCAGCAGGGCGTGCCGAGCACCGGGATCCACCACTTCCCCTGGGACTTGCAAGCATCCCGGCTTCCTCCTTCTCTATAAGATGGGCACTCCCTCCTGCCCTGTGGGCAGGGAGGCCGGGAGGAGGTGCACACATCTGCAGTGCTGAGTATGGAGTCCCAAGGAGCCCTGCCTTTTCTGGGCAGCCCAGACACACCAGAGCTCCATGGAGGCCCCATTTGGCACTGCACCCCCAGCACGTGGTGGCCCCCAGGAAGCTCCTGACAGCTACCCCCGAGGGTCTCACGTGCCCCAGAGGCCCAGCTACAAATAGCTACTCTCTTTCCGCTGTGACCCTACTGGTCCTGAGCACAGAGGCCCTGTCAGTACTGGAGTCACATATGCTCAGTGCAGAGCCCCTGGGGGAATAGGTCACTGCCACCTGGTGGCCGACGTGACACGTGGACTCCTCAGGACAAGAGTGTGTCGGGTAAGGCATGAGGTCTCTGCCAGCCAGCAGGGTGGGATGGGCCCCATGGGAATGCAAAGACCCCTGGCCACCCTTCACTCAGCCCTTGAAGGCAGCTAACCCCCCGGTGACCTGGGAGACTACATTACCTCCCAGATGGCATTTCCAAACACACAGAAAGGGATCCCTGGGGCCTCACTCCCCAGGCCTTCCCCATCTATACTGCTGAACAGTCTCCCAAGTCTGAAATATCTGCTCGTT
>CAUYQG010214631.1:0-18601 GCA_963574415.1 Tarsius wallacei | reverse complement strand
CACACACACACACACACACACACACACACACACCAACACTTGTGTTCACTGGGCATGCATTCACAGAATTCCTTCCTTCCCAGTTAAAAAGAGTGCCATCCTGGATTAAATTATATGTAAATTGTTGAAGGATATTCTGGGTTGTGTTACAAGCAGGGATATGTTATATCCCTCAGATATATTGTGGCAGAAAACAGGCTAATATTCACGTAAATAGCTTTCTAATCTAACTCAATTCAGTAACATACCCTGTCCTAAATACCAGCTGGACATTTATTAGGGACTAGATAGGAGAAACTTTTAAGTTTTACTACTTGACAAGGGGCTTGTGGTATGAATATTTTATATTATTATATAAAGGCAGATCTATAAATTTTGGAAATAATGTGAGCGGCTTAGTGTTGACATTCTATTACAGCCATTAAGAATTATGACCAATATTGTGGATGTGGGCAGGGAAGGGACATTCTGCACATAAGAAAGTAATGGCTCCAGTGTGAATGCTCATGATGTGCATGAGTAATTTCAAGTTGTCTGACAGGATGTGGCAGTTCTAGCATGTCTGTATTGGAAAGACCCATGAGCAGTAGGGAAGTTGGAAGGAGCAACTGGGGCCTTGTCCCAAAGCTGTGTTTTCTCAGCAAGCACGCTGTTTTACCTTAGCTTTTGGGTTAATTTGGGGCGACTTTGTGGGAGTGCTGATGGAGATAAGGGAAAGCAGCTGAAAAGATAGGCAAAGATCATTTTTTGAAAGACCTTGCATCTTTTTTTTTTTTTTTTGAGTTGGAGTCTCACTTGGTCGCCCAGGCTGGAGTGCAGTGGCACACTCATGGCCACCCCAGCGTCGACTTGCTGGGCTCAGGCGATCCTTCTGCCTCAGCCTTCCAAGGAGCCAGAACTACAGGCATGTGCTACTATGCCTGGCTAATTTTTGATTTATTGTAGGGACAAGGTCTTGCCAAGTTGCCCAGGCTGGTCTCGAACCTGTGGGCTCAGGCGATCCACTCGCCTCGGCCTCCCAAAATGCTGAGATGACAGGTTGAGCCACCGAACCTGGCCTGAGACCTTGCATCTTATGCCAGGGAATCTAGGTTTTTAGATAGGATGTGACATGGTCAGATTGGCATTTCAGAAAGGACCTGTTTTCATGGCGTGGAGAGAAGTAGGAGACTGAGACCAGAGGCAGAGGAACATCAGGAGACAACTGCAGTAGTCTAGTCCAGAGTTGATTATGAAGAGCAGGGGACAGGGAGACTAAGCGGGTAGTGTCTGCAGGACTTTGTTGAGTATCAGCTTTGACCCTTGAGAGTGAGCGGGGAGTGGAGGATAAGTCCCATGTCACTGCTGGGGAGCTGGGAGCTTGTTGGAGACTCCACACAGAAACCTGCAGGAGGAGCAGCAGTCTGGGGTAGGTTAGGGAGCAGAACTCGAATTTAATTTTCATTTTGCCAAGTTGGCCATGTTTGTAGGCTGTTGGCTAGAGACGTGTGGCGATCAGGGATTAGATGAAGCCTGGAGAATGTTAACGGTGAAGAATTTGGGAGTGAGTGTAAACTTGTGTGAAGAAACCTGGCCATGAAGAGAGCAGATGGGAGGGCGGAGCTAGAGGATATGGACCTGTACTGTCAAATAACGTTTTTTGTGCTGATGGAAATTTTCTAGATGGGCACTGTCCCATATGGCAGCCAGTAGCCACATATGGCTGTTGATCTTTGTATTGTGGTTAGTGTGACTGAGGAAGTGAACTTAAAATTTTTTATTGTAACTAATTTAAATTTAAAAAGCCTCTTGTGGCTGGTTGGCTGTCATATTAGACAGCGCAAGAGAGTCTACTAAGGGTTTTGGGGTTGGCAAGTTTATTTAAATGAAACAACTTTGACTTTGGCTGTGAGAAAGCCCAGGAAAAGGGCATAGTCAAAGAGAGAAGAGAGTGATGATGATGATGAAAGCTTCTAGAGTTATGGAGAGGATTGGCCTTGAATGGAGAGGGTGACCTCATCCCGAGTCTGCAGGAAACCAGAGGTGGTGCAGATGTTAAAAAATCTGAGTTGAGCAGAGTGCAACCTAAAATCTCCGTGAAATAAAGGGCAAAATAATCTGCTTAAGAGTGACTTAAGAGGGACCAATAGAGGCAGCCAACCAAGAACTAGCATGTGGACAGCTGTTGACCGATCTGAGCGCGAAGAGCATCAGGCTGTGATGGCAGCTGAATGTATTTGTGTGTGTTTTTCTCCAATTGCCATTAGCAACCTGGGCTTAATAGTGGAGAAATGGATAGTAGGCGGTTCTCAGTTGGCTGTGTTCATAGTGATCGCTGTCAGAGGACAAAAGATTGAGAAAAAGGGGCTGATGGGATGTACTCAAGTTGACATGGTTGCAGGAAGGAAAATAATTGGAACTGAAGTAGGCCGACAGGCTGGCAGAACATGGCTGGGGCAAGGGATGTAAGTCCAAAGGTGTTGAAGAGCAGACACAGTGGAATAAATTGGTGGGAAATTTAGAAGGAGAGGAAATGATTGCCTCTGAGAATGGGATGATGAAGTCTCAGGAGCTGAAGAGCCGTGCAGTGGCTGGACTCAGGGTGTGGCCATGGAGGGGATGGCTGAAGACAAGGAGTGGTTCAGGTCATGCAGTCCGAAGATGAGGAGAGGTTTGGGTGGGTTTATGATAGCGTTTTCATTGACAAAAAGATGCTGATGCTAAATAAGGAATTCATAATTCCTTACTAAACTTCATAGTTGAATCTCTTGTGAAATGTAAGATGAAAATACATGCAAAATTCGGTACAGACTTTGTGTCTATGCTGTAACTAAAAGACTTTGGAGACCAAAGAGTGGGGGTGTCCTTTCTGAGGCATTAGCTTTTCAGGAAATGAATGCTCAGATATGATCAGCAATATATAATTCTTCGTGATAATCTAATTTGCTTATGTAACTTTTGTATTGTGCATTTTAGTTTTCAAAATTTATTTTATTTTTATTTTTGAGTAGAAGTCTCATTCTGTCGCTCAGGCAGGAGTGCAGTGGCATACTCACAGCCATTGCAGCCTCAACCTTCTAGGCTCAGGTGATCCTTCTGCCTCGGCCTTCTGAGAAGCTTGGAACCACAGGCATGCACCACAATGCCCAGCTAATTTTTTGATTTATTGTGGAGACGAGGTCTTGCCAAGTTGCCCAGTCTGGTCTCGAACCCCTGGACTCAGGCAATCCTCTCACCTCCACCTCCCGAAGTGCCAGGATTACAGAAGCCACTGTGCCCGGCCTGTATTGTGCTTTAAAAAAATTCCTGCCTGCTTATGTAGACAAAATCCAGTTCTCAAGACATCTAGGCAAAATAACTCCTGCTCTTCACATATGGATTTGTTTGGTGTCTTATTTTTTCTCATACACATTTATTACTGTTTTATACTCAGCTTAATCAGTCCTGTTTCATTTAATACTAATCAGTTTCAACAGTAGGATGTAGGGATGGAAGCTTCTTTCTTTCTCATGCTGACTTATCTGCATTTATGGAAAGTTTTGCTACTTATTTTAATCTATTGTAAAGCGAAGATGAGGCAAGGCCACAATTATTTGTATGAAATTTTTCATGGAGAGAAAATCTAAACATTCTTTTGGTTTTATTTTATTTTATTTTAAATTTAATTAAATTAAATTTTTTTTATTTTTATTTTTTTTTGGTTGGAGTCTCACTCTGTCACCCAGACTGGAGTGCGGTGGCCGCTCCCGGCCATTGCAGCCTCCACCCGCTGGGCTCCGGCGATCCTTCCGCCTCAGCCTTCCAAGTAGCTGGAACAACAGGCGCGCACTACCACACCCAGCTAATTTTTTTTAATTTTTATTGTAGAGATGAGGTTTCACCGAGTTACCCAGGTGGGTCTCAAACCCGTGGGCTCAGGCAATCCACTCACCTCAGCCTCCCAAAGCGCTGGGATTACAGGTTGAGCCACCGAGCCCGGCTTGCTTTTGTTATAATACTGTGTCTCTCATGGTTGAAGCACTGAGTTGGAAGCCTTTTCAGCGCATTCTGGTATGAAAATCTATCATTGTTAGTGTTAGAGGTTTTTAGTGTCTGTTGAGAACTCTTGTGTAAACTTTATTATGGAAAATGTTGTTAAAAATATGTGGAATCAAGCAACATGTTATTCTTTTATATACGGAATTTCAAGTCCACATCATTCTTGCGTTCATGTCTAAATGGAACCATCATGAAGGGTTTTGGACTCTCTTTAAAGGGAAAAATACTGTCTTGAATTTTTGATGTTAATAGAGTTTGGCATTTGGCCCAGGCATTCTAATGTCATTTTGCTGCAAGCCATATTGAAAGACAGTTTGTTAGAACTGTAGTTGATGTCCACAGCTAACTTTATGAAAATTAATCGAAGTGGTTGTCTAATAGCCAGGCCATTTCCCCTAGAAACTAGAACTAAAAACTCAAATATTAAACGGTTTGCATGGATATATAAACCATTCTTTAATAAAATCCTGTATTCAATCCAGTTAAACTTTATTATCCCACATTCTCCCCGATGTATGGTGAATGTTTCACTGTGCTGTTATGCCTGTAACTTTTCTTCTAACACCAGCATTACGATAGAGTTCTTTTAGACCTAGTTTAGGCAAAGGCACGTTAAAGGGGATCTGTTTCAGCACTATAAATTCCTATGGGAAAATGAAGATTTTAGAAAGAAACTGCTGTTATACTTTTAACATTTAGCAATACAGTGTGAGTTAGGTTGAATTTGTTAATTTCTCTCACATGACCAAATTGGAGATCACCAAAAGCAAGTGTAGAAGACACGGCAAGACATTTATCAAAACTTCTGATGCTGGGATCTTAGGGTTCAACTTGAAGGGAAGTAAGTGAGATAGATGGGTTTGGAGGAAAAGGAACTGTTAAGAAAAAACTATTCTGATGTGTGTTAAATCAGTGAGGCAGATTTTATTCAGGACTATTGCTATAGGTAGAGGGACCACCGTAGTGGGGTTTTTCAGCAGGCAAGGGGGCTGGGGCTCAACTCCTCCTACCACAAGGAGAAGTAGGAATTTATAGTAAAAGGTCGGGGTAGGGGGTTCTGTGGATGGACAATGATGACTAAGAGGAAACATCAGGGGGCACTTGAGGGGATTCTGGGTAAACCAACCTAACAGGATTCTTGCTGAAGGCAGGCCAGGGTGGTCTGACATCACTTAGGGTAGGATGAGGAACCCAGTCAGACATCAAGGGTGAGGGATTTTGTCTAAACCAACTTATTAAGAGGATTCTTGCTAAAATTGAATGGTGCATAGATGGACATGGACGCCCCAAAGTTGAAGCCTAATTGGGAAGAGAATTCAGAGGAGCCCAACTAAAGTTTAGTCAAGGAGAGACAATGTCAGAACTAGAAGATGGATTTTATGACTCAATTTTGAGTTGTGAATCCAAGTCTAGTATGGTCAGGGCCCTGCTATGGACAGCTGCACACTCAGACTGCCCATTGGATGCTACTAGTTGATGACTGGGGTTGCTTATCTCTGTCAGGTGAAAGTGGTTAGTAAATGAATTGAAAAGTCACAAAGTCTTGGTACTCTTTGGTAGAGCTTCTTAGTGTGATGGGGAGGAGTTCATTGCATTGTGCAGACGTGGAAGTGGAAACTGTGCCCTGCTAGGGCTTTCTGTAGAAAGCTGTCGGCAATTGGAATGTTTACTCAGTGAAGACCAACAAATCAGTAGTGCTAGGAAAATGTCTCTCTACTTTTGGCTTCAGGAAAAGACAGAGATTTCTACATAAAAAGAACTCTAGGTTATACTACTCAAATGGTGGTCCCAGAACTAATAGTGTTGGCACCACATAAAAGCCTGTTAGAAATGAAGAACTCCAGGTCCTCAGCAGAATCTGTATTTTGACTAGATCTTCGGGTGATGCATATGCACCTTTAAAGTCTGAGAAGCACTGATGTAGGGGATAAAATATGCTTTTGAGGGAGCAGAGAGAATTATAGGAGTTTGAAATGTCACAAAAGCCAAGGGAGTAAAGTGTTCTAAAAATCCTGTGTGGTTTATGGTCCCAGAAGTGTTCGAATATTCATGGTTACTTAGGCAAGAGTTAGGCCATTTCCATTCTGCATGGAAATATGAACCATATTTTCTCCAAGGTTCTTTCTAACACCAGCATCTTATGAATACAGTATTATGATTCATAACCAAGGTTTTTTCTAGATGTTTCTGTCATGAGAAGATAATTGATAATCACTTTTAACACTTTTTCTAGGAACAGATATTGAAAATGTAGAGACGTGAGAGGACTTGGTTTGTCAAGGTGGTTTCACTCTCAGGTTCACAGTTAATATGGGGTAGGTAGGATTAAGGAGCTTCTCCAATTAACCAATAGAAAGTCTTTAATGTAAAATACATATGAGTACAGCTACTCGCTATGCTGCTTAGTTTAAAAAATTCTGTTACTTTCAAAGGCAGGAAAAAAACCCATCTTTTTTGGTGTCTTGGATTCTTTTAGCAGTCTGATGAATTCTAAAGGATCCTTCTCAGAAGAGTGTTTTAAATTTATAATTATAATAAAGTAACCAGGGATGCAAAGATAACCAAATAAAAATCTCAAAATGGTAATATAAAATTTGGGATAAAGTAATAGGTATGAAGCCAGGCACGGTGGCTCACGCCTATAATCCCAGCACTTTGGGAGGCTGAGACAAGAGGATTGTCTGAGCCCGTGAGTTCGAGACCAGCCTGAGCAACATGGTGAGACCTCGTCTGTACAACAAATAAAAAAATTAACTGGGCATGGTAGTGCATGCCTGTAGTTCCAGCTGCTGGAAAGGGTAAAGCAGGAGGATCGCCTGAGCCCAGCAGGTCGAGGCTGCGGTGGCCATGAGCAGTGGTGCCACTGCACTCCAGCCTGGGCGACAGAGTGAGATTCTGACTCGGGGGGGAAAAAAAAGTAATAGGTATGTGTTTTTAAAATATGTTAATCATTAGTATCTAACCTAATGCCTGCTGTGATTTCAAAATATTGACTAACATGAATGATATTTCAAGATCTATAGCTACTATAATGTGATATGGAAATATTTTTGATTTCTACTAGTGACAAATAAGTGCCACTGATATTCACCAGGTTTTTTTCTGTTGCATTCATAACTGATGATGATACTAAATTTCAGTTAGAAGTTAGTGAAAATAAAGGGGGAACATGTTTTTCTTCAACTTGAGTTGACCATTTCCTGACTTCATGTTCAACAGGATTTAATAATACTGATAGTCTAAGACCATGTTTTAATTTTAGTTTACTTCTATTAGAAGCCTGTTATGGGGCCCCGTGTAGCTTTTATTAGTCTCTTATTTTACTTGATGTCCATTCAGAAGACAGATGTTTACTGAGTTCGTGTTTTGGGCATGGAATACAGTAGGCGGGGGAAGGTGAGATGAAGGATGCCAGATTGAATGAGTGAATGTTTATGCCCCTAAGTAGCTGGTGAAATACTTTTTCTTGTATTCTTTTAATAAACCAATATAAATTTTATTAAAATCTGATAAAGGTTTTACCTCTTCTGAGTTTTGCATTTTTTTAATACTAATTTTCGGGAAGGATTGACAAAATTCCTGGCTTGCCTGATCGTGAATCGCCTGCAGCTGTCCCTAAAATAGGAATTCTCAAGCTCCTTCTGGAGATTGTTTCAGGATTTTCCAAGTGGGCCATGGGTAAATCTGTCTGTTAACAAACTGTCCAGATGGAGTCTTATTATCAGGTAAAGTTTAGAAAAGCTTAGCTGGATTATACTTTAACATGTACATAGAAGAACTTAGACTAGTCATACCAGTAGTTATTTTTAAGAGAAAGGATCGTGTCATTGATGTTTTGTCTCCATTTTCAAGAAGAGTCTTCACCACGCAGGACAGCTTTATAGAAAGGGCTGACATTATCAGACATTGCCAGACAGTTTTCTGTAAGGAAAAGGGGTTTAGTTTCATTTCATCTGGCCTATGAATATGAGGATGGACTCCCCCAAAATAGAATTATTTTTTGGAGGGTGGGCCCCTTATAGTACAGGCTTCCCCCTGTAGGCAAGTGTTCTAGGAAACCATCAGCATCCGTGCACCAGCAAGCATTGTGAGAGGCTGTGTTCGGCTTCAGTGAAGTTTTTTGAAGATTCTTTCAGTGCATTTGCACATTTCACGATGGGTAATTTAGGAGTGCACCTGCCCACACCATGCTGAGTATTCAGTTTTTAACCAAAAACAGTATGACCTCCATGCTGTTCGCCCAATCTCCCCCCAAGTGACTTTTTTTTGTTTCCTCAATGAAAAAAGTCCTCAAGCAGAAACGCTTTGCCTATGTGGTAGAAGTGAAACAAAAAACAACAGAAATACAGAAAGACATCAAAATTGATGAGTTCAAAAACTGTTTTGAGCAGTGGAAGAAGCATAGGTATATTGCATCAAACGGAAAGTCATTTGAAGGTGACTGAAGTTTGGCATGTAAAAATTAATACACAAAATTTTATAGATAAAATCCAGGTTTTTTTGGGTCTTCCCAGAAAGCAACTATATTTTGCGAACCCAAAGTCTGATTTATTAACTTCTTGTGGGTGGGACTATTAATATAAACGTTTTATTCTTCAGTGTATATAGCAGATCACCTTTGGAAATACAAAATTATGTGAAGAAGGAATATATAACAAAAGGGATAGAAACCAAAAGTTATATTATTGTAAAAAATGATCTATTAAAGGCAATGGGGAAAGTACTTCACATGCATATTTGCTCTTCAGGAAACGATTGGATGAATTAGTTGAAAACAACTGCCCTGCATGGTAGATGTGTGATCATCATTTGCATTTGAGGAAATTGAGACTTAAAGTAGCTGAAGAATGTGCCCTGGTCACAGAGCTGATGGAAAGCTGGAATTTAACTCCAAGTATTTCTGATTCCACATTTTTAAGTTTGCACCTGGCAAAATATACTCTAATGTATCATGGGGTGGGTGGGGGTGTGGTGTGTCCATGCACCTGTGTACACATGCACTTTTCTCATCCTCTGATGTCATGTTCCATCTTTCTACATCTGGTTCTTGGTCCATTCCACCCTCCTCCTTACGTGTCAAACCAAGAAGTTTATTATTATTGTTAATTTAAAAAGTTTTATATCTACTATCTATTTGTGATTGATAATGCTGGTAATTAACTTGTATTTCTTTTAAGTCGTTGAAAGAACTTAAAAAATTTTTTTTTACTTGTGAATTTATGATGCTAGGCAGTAAGCCTATACCCCACCTAGGATCTAAGTTCTCATTAGAGATAATTGTTCAAGTAAAAACAAGTCTCATAAAAATATGGTAACTTGTGATCGTTGAAGATGACTACAGCATGGAGAGGATGGAGGGAAGCAGTGGGCAGATATCAGTCAATTTAGTACTTACTGGTTGCATAAAACTGCCAAATATCCTGGAAGATAGGTATGATATGGAATGTTCCAGCCCTTATGAAGTTGTGGTACTGGGCAGGGGAAGGCATCCTTATTCCTGGACAGTGATGGAGTTTTCAGTGTGGAAGTAGAGTGTGTTCAGGAGGAGAAAGACGGTAGGTGAAATGGACGATGTCACTTCTGCTGGGTCACTTCAGGTTAACTCTGCCCACTTCGTCTTTGGATAGGGGTGGGAAATGGGAAAAGCCACTTCAGCCATCAGTGTTCTGTCTGACATGGTTATAGAAAGTGGCCCAAGAATGACACCAAGTCTGAACTGGCCAGGCTAACTTGTCACCCATATTCCTGGGTTTGTAGAGCTCTACTGACTCGCCATGCCCTTTAGAAACTGTCAGGGAATTTGTGCAAAAGGGTTGGTACTTCAGGTGATGGTGGAAGATGCCAGATGTCTGGGACATGAGGTTCATCCCTGGGATCACAAGTTTCTACTATCTTCTGGAACAGGGATGTCTTTTATTGCTGTTCTGTTGCAGGCATCTGTCTCAACGCTCACACTTAGTTAAACTGATTTGGAAGGGCCTGCCTTTAAGACCAGCAGTTGCCCCTCTGCTCTGTTCTTTCTTTGTGTTTGTGTTCTGAGGAAATTTTTTTTTCAGTTTGGCACCAGTTGTCTCTGATTCAGTTTTTCTTGCTGTGGTTGTTACTTCCCTGGATGCAAATGCCATTTGCCCCTCCCTCACCTCTCCCCGGCCTCAGACGGGTCTGGGCTAGAGACTGAATAATGTGTTTTTCTACTCTTGTGCACTCATCGTAGTGCCATTTGGGAGCCAGCTGTCGGGTGGGACAGCAGCTGCAGGCCTGGACGCTGAATGCCAGACTCTCTTCTGAGGGGAGAGCAAGAGCTGTTCTCTCACATAGTGTTGGAGTTACTTCAGAGGGGCCCACTGGCCTCACATCAGGGGTGCATGCAGCTGGGACCCCACGATACGAAGCTAGACCATGCTCTGGTAGTTCTTTATTGAGTGGTTTGAATGTAACCAGTGTTAGAATAGAACTGTGCACACCTTGGGTCCTTGCTGCCCTGCGTGTGGGCGATGAACAGTGTGGTAAAACCCAAAAGGGTCTTACATGCAGCTCTGCTTTCAAAGCATCCTACTGTTATAACTTTTTAATAGTGTAAGTTAATGTTCTGTTGTGCCATTTTAATATATTAAGACAGTAGGTTATTATTTTCTACATAGCCAACGTTTTAGTTGGTTGCTTTATGTGTATCTGAATAAAATTGTTTCGGCACAGATATAATATGTTATTTTGGATACTATTTAGAATGATTACAACTTATGCATTGTAATTTTTTTGAATCAGTTTATTGTATCTCAAAAATGCACTTCTGTGTTACTGTTTACTTGAGGATAGGGTAGGAGAAAAATAAACATATAAACAAAAACATTTTATCAAAACAAAAATACATGTCAAGATATTAAGATGTTATAGTGGTTTCCCAGCCTGCTTTTATGCTAACTTTCTCAAAAAGCAGAAGTGAGGGGAAGGTGAAGGAGAGTTCCTTCAGATTGTGACTTCCAATTTGGAATGTGGTTAAAAAGAAAGAAGGATGTTGCATGAATACCAGGAAGGGCAAGATTGTCTCCAGTCAGACCGAACCTCTCCCTAGCATTGTACAGTTGCAGGAGAAGGGAAGCTTGAGGAAGAGGAGGAGTTAGCTTTTGGAGTTGAGGAGATGGTGTTTGATTGGCATGTATAGCCAGCATTTTCCAATTCACATGTTATCCTTCATGAGTAAGAAACAATGACTGCCCTTGTGGTAATTTTAGTGTCTCGTTTTAGTGGCTGTAAGAGCTGCTTGCTGGCATTCTACTCCAGAATAAAGACTATATGTATATATATTACGTTGCATCATTTGGGCAAATGTTCCATTTGAGATCCAAGAGAATGAGGCCCTTGAGATGTACCTTAAATGTGTTTGAATATTTTATTTAACACAATACACACCGATACTTAGCCCAGTGGAATGCAGCCTGCACTGAATGAGACTTTATTAAAATATATTCAAAGGAAGTTGTATGTGCAACCTGCTTTAAATAAGACTTTATTAAAATATACTTACACTTAAATAAGTATGGGAACTGTAAACTGTTCTGTTTTGGACTTTGGAATATCTCTTATGGGCTAATTAACCCTTTTTCCCCCTTCTGCAGAACTGGCTGGATCCCGCAAAAGAAATAAAGAGACAACTGCGAAGTGAGTATTTAAATAATCACACATTGAGGCTAAGTCAATCTTTACAATGATTTCCATCTTTATGAAAATTTATAGGGATATAAACTAAGACAGCAAGATAGTGATTGAATGGTCAGTTCTATTTTGCATCTATACCGTCTCAGAAGTTAATAATACTAATATTTTTGTAGACTTGAGACTGTTTATTTTGTGGCTTACGGACTCCTGTCTTTCAGGAAGTTCTAGACGCACATTGCTGAATAGTCACTTACAATGCCTGCTACCATGAGGTAACATCTGCCCTTTCTGTCTGGGAAAGAATGAGAAACTGCTTTTCTGTAAATTTTACTTTTTATGTAAATTTTATTCTAGGTAGAACTGACACCATATTTTGGCAGTGTATAATTAGTTTAGTAACAAGCGTATCTTTGGCCCTAGAGGCACATAGAGATGCCGTCCCTAGATGTCCTGGAGCAAGGACTGGGGGTGTCGGGGAAGCAGGGAGGAGCAGCCTTTCGGGTTCTCTGAGGTCATTGCCGTCTCTGTTCCTTACTGGTTTTGTAATCCAAGGCCACTTTACATGTTCTTTGAGTCTGGGTTTCTAGTTAGGCCTGCGTGTCCCTTTCTTCCCATTTCCCCATTTGCTCTGGCTGTAGAGTCCCCAGATGACCTCACTTGCCCCGTTCTAACCAGCTCTGTAGGTTCTGGCTTTACTAGTTGCATTGCCTGTGACTGACTCTGTGATACCTGTACCAGAAACAGTCACGGCAAAGAACTCTCCGTTAGGGGATGTGAATGCTTAATTTACTTCAGGGTTTCTTAAAGGCAGAGAAGGTAGGCAGCCACAAGCGCTGGAATTTTTAGCTGGGAGAACAAGACCTGAAGCTGGGAAATTCCTCCCAGCCCTCTTAGCCTGCGTTCCCCACAGGTGTCGAGGGAGAAACTGCTTCTCTAAGGGGCCAGCCTGCAAGATGCCCTGTTGCTGTGCTCTTAACTTCATTTCCCTGTTTGCTTAGTATTCCTAAAATCAAAATGCTGGAACAGATTTGTGCTTTCCTTTCTTGTCCTTTTCATCTACCATCTGTCTCCCATTTTAGGTTCTCTGCATTTTTCTTCATTTCTTTCGTTCTTTCTCAAATTACTTATCTTTCTGGCAGTCTTCATGTCATATTTGTCCTATTCTACTCTTCTTTTGTATATTGAGTGTGTACCTGATTTTGCCCATCTTCTCTCCTTGTGGACTCCTCTTTCTTTTCCTTTTTTATATTATCTTTGATTAGAGTGACCAGCCTTCCTGATTTGCCCAGGAAATCAGGACTCTGGGACTTCTCGGGATGTGGGGCTTTTAGTGCTGAAGTTGAAATAGTGCCAGGCAGTCTGGCATGGTTAGTCACCCTAGCCTTTGACTATTCTTCTGGCTTTCCAGCATTCTTCTTTTGCATTTATTATCTTGGCGTTTTGTCATGTTTGCTTCATTATGGGGGTGGCGGGGGGAATAAGTGGACACAGATGCATTAAGCTTACATTATAGAGGAAACCGTCCCAGAAAGCTTTGGAACTTTTTCCTTTGTCTCTTCTGCAGTTGTTACTTTGCAAAGTGCAAGTTTTCAAAAAGGTTACAGATGCTTGGTTCTTATGCTTTCTCTGAAACCAGACCTGCCAAGTGGTGACCCAAACAGAGAACAGGGCAACCTCTGAAACATGATTGATGTTCCATTGAGTTGTTTTCTACAGTTTTGTTTGGGTTCTTGTTTGATTATTTTTATGTGCCACTCAGTTCAGAGTAATGGAGATTTCCTAACTTTTGGAAGGCAAGACTCTTGCTGATTATGAATCACATTCTTATGTTTTGATTATTTGTGAAGTCTTTTTAAGAGTTATTTCAGGACTTTTGCCCTTGTGGTTTGGCAAGTTGAATAACAGTAACAAATTGGGCTTTTAAAAACTATTGGAGCCAGTTCTTTAAATGGCATCTTGTGCTGCTCCCATCATGGAAGTAGGCTGAGGAAGTGGAGTTTCAGCTGTTGTATTTACCTCTTTGTTTCTGCTTATATTCAAGTGGACGAAAGAATTGCCTGTTTCATCTTAGCCCAGCCTCTGCTATGATTTTACTGTTATTTTTCAGTTAGTAGGCAATCAGTAAAGATAAATATTAATCTTTTTGAGTTACTTATGACAACCAACAACCTGATGGTTCCCGTTCAAAATCTGCCTTAAAACGTTTATTTTCTCAAATGTACATAAATAAGACTATATATCTAAGGCTTGCATATAATTAATACGCAAGAAGAATAAATATATGCAGAAGAACTGCTTACATTTATCTAGATAAAAATTATGATGATTATAATATAGAACTATAAATTTAACTTGAAAATTGCTAAGAGTAGATCCTGAGTGTTCTCATCACAAAAATAGGTATATGTGGTGTAATGCATATGCTAGTTGACTTGATTGAGCCATTCTACATTGTATACGTATTTCAAAGCATTATATTGTATATCACAGGTATATATAACTTGTCAATTAAAAATAGTTTAGCGTTATTGGAGCATTTGAATAGCTTTCAGATTTGGATATACATCCTGAAATATAAGCTTTGTATAAAAATGTATCCAGGAAAGCATGTGTTAGTATTAATACTTAGAAAACAAATAAGCAAGTAGCCATTAAGAAATGACAACCCTGCGATGATTTTGTTTAATTATGGATTAGCAGTCACTCAAAGAAGTGCATATGTATACACAATACATGGATATTTGACATAGTCAGCAATACTACAGGCCAAGGAACATCATATCTCTTGATATTCAGGAAGATCCTAATTCCATTATTGTGCCTTTTAAAAATACTTTATTTATTTTGAGTCGGTGTTTCGCTTTTGTTGCCCAGGCAGTGGCGCAATCACAGCTCACTGCAGCCTTAACCCTCCTGGGCTCAAGCAATCCTACCAACCCAGCTTACTGAGTAGCTGAGACTACAAGCATTATGCTGTCATGCCTGGCTAGTTTGTTGATTTTTTTATAGAGAGGCGATCTCACTATGTTGCTTGTCCTGGTCTCCAAGTCTTGGGCTTAAGCAATCCTCCCGTCTCAATCTCCCAAAGTGCTAGGATTACAGGCATTAGCCTCTGTGCCTGGAATTCATTATTATGTTTTAAATGTGTAAAAACAGAACTGAAATATGTTTCTTAAGTTCAGCAAGATTGACTTTATTAGTAGGATAGTGATGTATTGAACCAAAGTTCAGCAAACGTGCATGTGTGTACACAGTAGTCATTCAGTAAATATTTGTTGACGGTGATAAAAAAGGTAGTGTGCTGATGATGAGAAAAGGGACAAATGGGTCAGGCTCGGTGGCTCAGCCTGTAATCCCAGCGCTTTGGGAGGCCAAGGCCAGTGGATTGCCTGAACCCGCGGGTTCGAGACCCACCCAGGCAACTTGGCAAGACCTCGTCTCTACAATAAATAAAAAATTAGCCGGGTGTGGTAGCGCGCGCCTGTAGTTCCAGCTACTTGGAAGGCTGAGGAGGAAGGATCACTGGAGCCCAACAGGTCAAGGCTGCGGTAGCCGGGAGCGGCCACTGCACTTCAAGAAATTTTTCTTCAAGTCCATAAATTAAAAATCTTGTGAGGTCTACACATATGTATAGAATGGAATAACTTACACGTACACACACATATAACTTCTTTGCTTTTATTTAAAGATTCTGTGAACTTTGAGCTGAATTCTGAATTCAGGCTTGTGGAATTATTTTGAACCCTTTAGGACAATAATGCATGGCCTTCTCCCCATAGTTTTATTTATTAAGCCATACAAAACATGATGTATTAAAATAACAGTTAAATTTTATTGTATAAATAGGAAGGTTTTAACTTTGTTATCTATGACATGGTTGTTGCATGTGCTTGGTTGTTACAGTACAGTGCAACAAAGTATATGTTATATGTGAGTATACGTCCACCTACTCTGTGAAACCTGGAAAATCATTTTATTGTCTTAAAGTATGGTGAAGTTTTATAGCCTTTCCCTTCCTTGGGACATCTTTGAATACTACCTTCAAATAGCCCATCAATCATTTTCTAAATAACTGTTAAATCACCTGATCATTACTCCTTTCCTCCCACATTGACCTTTCAGTTTTGCCAAAATAAATATTCTGTTTTTTGGTAAGTAACCATGATATTTAATAATTGCAGATCTTCCTTGGCTGTTCACTTTTAATGTGAAGTTTTATCCTCCTGATCCTTCTCAATTGACTGAAGATATCACCAGGTACTTTATATTTGCATTTTATTATTATTTTTAAAGACATGGGGTACAATTCAGGGTTAGGTACATAAGTGGGCATCGTACAGGTAAAGTTTGGGTCTTCCTTTGTTCCCCACTTCACCTGGTTTGAGAATCGGGTACCCTTATGGATGTTATGCTCCCACCCTCTCCACCCCCAGCAGTTTCCTGCTACTGCCAATCCCTTTCTTACAGTATTATGATTAATGTTCAGGGTCTCCTTATGAGTAAGTACATGTGCTACTCATACCTTTGTTTCTGTGATAGATCACTGAATATTATAGACTCTAAGTCCATTCCAAGTTGCTGCGAAGTCCATAATTTTGTCCTTTTTTGTGATTGCATAATATTCCACTGAGTGTGTGTGTGTGTGTGTGTGTGTGTGTGTGTGTGTATGTATATATATATACCACTTAAAAAAAAATCTAGTCCATTTTCAGTGGGCAGCATGGTTGGTTCCATGTTTTTGTTATTACGAGTAATGGCTGTAATAAACATGTGTGTGCAGATATCTTTTTTATAGAGTGATTTGAGTTCCTCTGGGTATATTCTCAGATATTTGCATTTCAAAATGAACCTTTCCATTTAGCTCTCATTTACTTCTGTGTCCTGGGACCATGGTGGTAATTTCAGGATTGAAAACCAAAACAAGTTGTCAAAAGTTAAATTTTGGAAGTTTCCTTAGAAATGGATACTCCCAAATAGTTTGAAATATTGCCAGTTTTAAAATTTTTATTCACTTTATTTATAGTTAAGTAATGAACATTTAAAACAGGCTAACCAAGGACATTGTGCATCAACAGGTACCATGACACCTTAGCCCTATTAGACTATGAATCACTTACAGGGTTTCTTAGCTTTGGTAAGAGTAAGTATAAAGGTGATTTTTACATACATTATTCTGAAAAGGTTATTTAAATGGCGAGGACAACTGTGTGCAGTGTATGTACTTTTAAGAAAGTAAGGGGTCTTGGCAAAATATCTGGTTCCTGTGTCTTTGATCCTTTCTGCTAAGTCAGTTTTGTTATCAGACGTCAAGTTGTGGAAATGTTTACAAGAGTGCACGATATCCATGTGAAATAGGAGGGATGGAAATTTCTGTCCAATGTTGGAGAAATGGCAGACCTCTTTTTTTTCATTCTTCACTATTTGTTTCTGAATAGGAATGTACTTAATTAAGTTCTGACTGAATTAATTTCAGGTAGAAAATAACAAGTAGTAGGTTCTATAACTGCACAGTGAACCACTTAAAGCATAAAACCTGATGGGTCGGTGTGTAGGATGCATAGCTCTCTGTAGGAGGACCTCTGAACAATGTTTGTCACTGGGGCTTTGTGACTCAGTGCTCTCTCTGTGTATTTGTTTTAAAGGAGTATTCGAACTTAAGGATTATGAGTGCTATGGACTTAACTAACTGTTCTCTTCTGACCCTTTTCTTCCTCTGTTCCTTGCAGATACTTCTTGTGCCTTCAGCTCCGGCAGGACATTGCCTCTGGCCGCCTGCCCTGCTCTTTTGTGACTCATGCCCTTCTGGGATCCTGTACACTGCAGGCTGAACTGGGAGACTATGACCCAGAAGAACATGGCAGCATTGACCTCAGTGACTTCCAGATTGCCCCCACACAGTCTAAGGAGCTGGAAGAGAAGGTGGCTGAACTGCACAAAACCCACAGGTCCGTTGCCTTGCTTACTGGAGAGAGAATGGCCATGGTGGATTTCAATAGCTTCTTCTGTAGCATTCGCTAAATATTTGAGCATGGCTTATGGGATTATCCAATTTTTCCTTTTGGAGTTTCACGTAGCACTGATCACGAAAACCTGCTTCCCCTGAGATATCCTTAATTGTTTTTATGACCATAGCATGAAGAACTTTGCTCATGAGACTAAATGCTCTGATTTATTGGAAAAATGTCCTTTTTTTCTGTGACATCTGCTTCTCCCTACCTCCGTTTCTTAATGTGCCCATATACTGTTGTGGCATTTACTTTGTATTTCTGCTGCCTTTTGCTTTTATTACTGTATTTGATGAGAAAGCTAGGGAGATAGTAAGCCTCTGGGATTTGAATGATTAGTATGGGTGGTGATGAGCATAGGGAGAGTAACTGAACGTCCAGGTGGTTCCACTGACTGCATAGGTGACCTTTCTGTTTAACTCAGGATTACTTAAATAACTTCAGTATCATATTATACTTGGAGAACTTCTCTATGTGTGTAAAGAGAAAATGGACTTTTTATATAAGCTTTTGTACTTCTAGCAACAAAATTATAATTTCTTCTATATTGCAAGATTTTAGTTTTATAAAATATTTACCAAAATGGCCTGAGAGAAACTTTCAGAGATTAGGTTTTATTTTATTTTATTTTTTATTTTTTTTATTTTTTATTTTTGAGTTGGAGTCTCACTCCCTCGCCCAGACTGGAGTGCAGTGGCCGCTCCCGGCCACCGCAGCCTCGACCTGCTGGGCTCCGGTGATCCTTCCTCCTCAGCCTTCCGAGTAGCCGGAACTACAGGTGCGCGCTACCACGCCCAGCTAATTTTTTGATTTATTGTAGAGATGAGGTTTTGCCTGCCCAGGCGGGTCTCGAACCCGCGGGCTCAGGCAATCCACTCACCTCAGCCTCCCAAGGCGCGGGATTACAGGCTGAGCCACCGAGC